>VCHN02001391.1:0-22738 GCA_007115665.2 Sequoiadendron giganteum
TAATAATTCACTTAGGAATATTATTCCATCAATTCAATTTTTAGGTTATATAAAAAAATCTATCACTTTTCTCTCTATTATTTATAGGAGTTTTAGTTGTAGGTGATTGCTAGAATCTATGGGTTCTCTATTAACTCTAACATGATATCAAAGCAACAAATATATGGCTTAATATTTTTTGAGATATTTAGTATTAAGAAAAAAATTGGTTCACATTGAAGAAAACTGAAACTTACCATTGTGTCTAGAATGCCCAAAAACCTTAAGATTGATTGTCAATTCATTGAAACCTAAGTAGGAAAATTTTGAGTGATCTATTTTAGATGAAATTATTTTTAAAGAAAAATATATACAGGTTACATATGCATACTATTTATATGGAATCGTACTCTATCTATGCAAAAATCTATGTGCCTATGTAATATTTTGATGAAATTGCATAATTTTTTGGTTAGTGAAAAAACTATTAGTGAACTTTAAGTTTTCCATTATCCTATGGAAAAATTCAGTTGAGTGACATCACTTTGGAAGAATCTAACATATTATTTTAGTTGCTAGAATATTTTCAAACAATATTTTGTTGTAATCAGTGGCAATTGATTGCTACCAGTATTTTCCTAATGGTCACCCATGCCCCACTTGATTTCCACTATGATACTTGCTCAAAGTTGATCCTAGCCTAAGATACTACCTAAGGTCACTCACTAGGGGCTAGTGGATCTTCCCCAACCTCTACAATTAGCATGCACCCCTACATAAGACCGAGGGATTTTTTTTCGCCCGTGAATTTTCTTTGCAAGCTAGATTGGGTAACTTTGTTCAAATCAAGTAAAACTTAGGCATATGAACTTCAATTTTGGAAAATTAGATATTGATGAAAAGATAGTTTTGAGCTCTATACAATGGTTATGGTACAATCTTTCCATATTGTATTTTTCATGAATTTTTATTATTATTTGAAGCTAGATCTAGCTATTTTCACTTGGAGACTCAAAAATTTGAGTCAAAGCTCTATTTTTCATTACTCTTGTGGCACTAGAAAGTTGGTTCAACCCTCCACATACCTATTAAACCTATTTTTCTAGAATATTTAAAAATTGATTGGTATTTTCAATTGAATTATGTTTTCCCTTTTTGTTCAATTACTAAAAAACATGCAAACAAGGTCAAATTTTCAATAAATTTTATGGTAGCTAGGGAATATTATGTTCAATTCAAGAACATGTTATCATTGTCAACATTTTTTGATGATCTTATTTTTTCTGTTAATTGAAAGGAATATTTTGTTTACTCTATAGAATATTCTATTTTTTTGACATCAACATGAGATCACACTAATGCAAATAGTACTATCAGCCACATAGTCTACCCTCTAAGCCCTAATTTTCCCTAAAGAAGATATATTTTCTTTTCGACATAACTTCGACATACAATATTAAGATTTTGTAAATAAGATATGAACAAGAATATAAATTGAATAATTTTTAGTGATATGTGTATTCTTATAATATTTTTGTACTTGTGCATTTTATTAGTAGTCAAAGATACATGTGTATTTTTGTTCCTAAGCTCATAATTTTTTGCTAGTTCCTCTATTTTATGTGATTCTTGTAGGATTGAAAAGTTCCTTTAAAGATCTTTATAGCTACTCATTCACTTTTTCTATATTCTCCCTAGACATATTTTATTTCATTTGTTGAATTTTTACATTCTAGTTGATTACTTAGGCAGGTTCATACTTGGAAACATTCTTTTTACATGAGATTACTTCATTTGAGGTTTTTGATGTGTATATCTAGCATTTTTTTCTTTTTTGGAATTGTAGACATATTTTTAGAACACTTTATCATTTGCAAACACATTGAGATAAAATTTCACTATTGTGTATATCTTTTGGGAATCTCACACATCAAGTTATGCCATATTTTGTACTCATACTACATTATAAAGTGTCATGGGGGTTTTTCTATGTGTTTCTTCTCATTTATAATCACAACCTTGTCTACCTTCATGTGTATGTGTCTTGGTTTGAACATGGTTTTTTAGCTACATGTGCTATCTTGTGCATGTTTAAATATTATTTCTTCTCCTTTACATACTACTTTGTGACACATAGTTTCATTGGACCTTTCATTTCTCTCCATCGTTAGAATTATGGGGGGCTTCCTAATATTTATGCTCAACCCATTATCACCAGTGATGGTCCAATACATGACCAAGGGATGATATTTGTTGCACTGAGTTCATCTTAAAAGATAAATTAGAGAACATTTTAAAAAGTGGTTATAACTTGCGAATACAAAATCTATTTTATACAAAAAATATTTCAAGTTAAATCTAGTTGTATTCCCTTTCTAGTGATGTTTCTAATTTTTCTATATATTTTCTGGTGATAATTATTTCTATTTGAAGTTAGATCTACCTATTTTCACTCAAAGGTTCATGAATTTTTACTTGATGCTTTTTTTTTTTGCAATTCTTGTAGCACTGGAAATCTAGTTTAACCCTCTACACATATATCAAACCTATTTTATAGAATATTTAATAGTTATATATTATTCTCATTAGATCTTGATTTGTCCTTTTTGGTTATTTTCTTGGAAAACATGCAAACAAGGTAAAAAAATTGGAACAAGGGGTATGTTTTGTTGCATAGTGAGGATTATATTACGTTTTCTCTTTAAATTTATATAATTATCAAATAAAATCATGGATATGAAAAAAAAATGGTTATATGTGGTGACCATGTGTACATAACTTCATCCAATAGGAGCTAAACATTTAAGAGTATAAAATGGTATAAAAAATATGATGAGTCTTTTGAGACATTATGCATTTTCATGTCTCCTAATCTACTACTTTATGTTGATTCTTACACCACACCCAATCATATTTGTACTCAATTTGAGTACTTATTTGAGAAGAAGGATATATAATTGAGAGGTTTTTATTAAAATAAACTTATTAGTCTGAATCTTATAGATTGTGATAACATACATGACATATTCACCAAACTCAAGTCTCTTAGATTTAATTTGTTACTATGTGGTAGGGAAATATAAGAAATATGACTCCAAATTATTTTTCCATCCTTTCCAAGATTCTTCTTTATTAATCAATATTTATTTCTACCTTCTATGCTATAAGAGATGCAGTTGTTAATATATTTAATATGCCTTCACTTCATTATTTTATTACATCACCCACCAAGGAATAGGGAAGCTTAGTATAGATAGTAACATTGAAGTCTTCCAAACCATAGGCTCATATTGCAACACAACAAACCAAAGATCAAAAGGCTTCAAATAGAAAAGACAAGAAATATAAATAAAAGGATTCTAGGAATAATGAAAAATAGATTGAATCACATTCATAAGATACATTTGAGTCCTATCCTCTTCTAAGGGGGAACGCTCTAAGATGGAGATACAAAAATGTGTATGTTAATAAATGTTAATATACAACAAGAATTGGAAGTATCAACTTTATTCAACTTTCAACTATCACATTTATTGTTGATATTTTCATCCAAATTTTATCAATCTTCATCTAGTCTTTTGGATTTTAATTAAGAATCAATATTTGCAGATGGTGTTGATTGATTTTGACCCCTTCCATTCTTGCAAGTCACTATCATTGAGTAAGTATGATTCAAAAAGTATGAAGCAAAGATCATAAGGCAAGCTTTGGTTGTTGTGTGAATGATTATATGTTATGAAGGAGCACAATTTAAATATATGCTGACAAGCTTTGATAAAGTTTTTTATTTCATGGTTTCTCCAAATCATTTTATCAGGTACATGTATTTATAATTTTAACATATGGGTGCTGGCAAGAAGTTGAGTCCACTTTCTGGCCAAAAAGTGGAAGTGTTTTCCCTGATTTTTAGAGTTTGACACATTTGACCTTAAAATTTGAAGCACTTAGAGATGAAATCTTCAAAAAATTCACTAATCATAAAATTTAGTACTCAGAGTCTAGTTTCTAAATATGTAATTTATTTCCATACCCAGATTGTACAAATTTAGTTTCAATATGCTTTTGTAAAAACCACTATTTAAAAGTCATTTTTTTTTACCATACTATGCATGTGTACGACATACATATTTTGACTTAAATTGTCATATTTTTCTAAATCCTTTTGGAAAAATATTTTTGACTCATTGAAACTTGTCCTGGATATTTTTTTGTAATTTTTTATTGAATATATATTTTTTGTTAATTTTTTATTAGGCATATTTGTCATTTAGAAAAATTGTCATGTACAACATGCATAAGATGACCTAAAGTTATCATTTTTTTCATTTTTTTTTTTAAATTGAAAAGAATTGTCTGAAGTTTTCCCTTGTGCAATTCATTTTTCAAAATATTATGTTGATCAAAAGTTACTAAAATAGTAAAAAACTCTGATATTTAAAGTTTATGGACCAATTTCATCATAAATTAATTGAAAATTTGAAAAAATAATCCAATTGTAAAAAAAATTACATATTTGGAATCTACATTGTCTCATCTAAAATGGGTTTTAATTTCATCAAAAAATTCTACAAAAAACATTGTCAGTCATATATCCAAACTCGATATTTTTCTCTAACATTGTTAGAACCTTGAACTTGCTGGTCAAACCAGGTTGAAGGCCTAGGTTCGGACTCCCAATGCTTTTCCCGAACCAAAATCCGAGGCAAAAACTCGACCACAAAGCAAAACCAATTTGAAATTTGAAAAATTTATTAAAAAATCATTTTTTATGCTTTTACAAAATGGGATCCCATTTTGAAAATTGCCAAAAATGGAAAAAATTTAAAAACATTTTTTTATTTTAGGCTCGGGATCCCGAACCTAAATAGGATCTTGCTTATTAAAAAATGGGATCCCGTTTTTGCAATGCCGATTTCATTTTTTTGGCTAAGGCAAAAAATTCCATGTTTCGTGGACTCAACTTCTTGCACTTAACCATATTCTTAAGGTTGGCACGATGAGTGTGTCAAGCAGTTTCATGTTAAAATCACATGGCAAATTTTTTGGTTTTCTCCTGTACCAGGTGGAGAGGAATTTTTGGTATGATTTCTATCATATGCTATCAAAATAAATCTAACAAGTTTATTTAACACATTCAATACTTTGTGTTAAGCCTTTCAAGGTACTTTGTCATGATAAGATGGTAAGATTACAAGGTTCAAGGCAGTTGTATGCTTATATATATGGAGTGAATTGCCTTCTCATCTCATTCAAACAAGTAATGTTGGCTTAGTTATCTTTGCTCTAATCAAAGATTGTTTTGTTTAGCTGGCAACTCAACGTCTGTCACAGGTAAATCAATGGATTATCTCTCGCAAAATTTAAGAATGTGGCTCCCAGTTCAGAGCTAGGAGAGCCCAATTACTGGTAAGCTTGATATGTAGCATCTTCAAATTATTTTCAAATTTTGCTGCCCTTGTGATTATAAATGTTTCAAATGCATAATTGGGAGCGAGGTTCTACATCCTAAATCAAGAAGGTTGATCTTTCCATCAAATATTCTTTCCATCTTTTTATTTAACATTATGGATATTTTACAATGCTTGGATTCAGTTAATGCCATAGTTGATACAATGGTAAATTCCATATTTCTGGAAAATGAGGCAATTCTTTCTAGTGCTCAAAAATATGTTTTCTCACGTGGAGAAGGTTATGTGGGTGGTATCTTTCCTTATCTTTTACCTCATAACAAAGCAATTATTAATGCTTATGATGCTTTAAAGTTATCTTTAGAATTTTCTGACCCCAGTCAGTTGAATAATTCACTCTAACTAGTTGGGGAGGGATATGACTAAAAGCTTCAGGGATAAATTTCATTACATTTCTTTTCTTCTTTGTCATAATTTTTATCATGCAGCATCTCCATTGCAAATAAATTTGAGGTCTGTGCATTCTCCAGCCCATGAAGGATCTCATTTTGTGGTTCAAAATTAGGCACATGGTGCTAACAATATGAGGTTTGTTATTGCTCATATTCCAAACATGAACATAGTTGTAAACTCTCAGCTGAAGGAAGAAGGTAATGAAGAATAGGGTGATAACTTGAATGACTTCATGGAAATGCAATAAATTTTTGCAGGTGTTGCATATTTTGTAATAACTTGTAAGCCATCGGATTTTGAATTGTTATGTGTATCGGGTATAATCTACAAGATTATAGTCTTGGATAAATAGTTCTTGATATGATTGTAAATAGTCATCTCTTTGTAATTTGATCAATTAGTTATTTTTCTTTTCTATTTTGGGCTACAACTGAAGGTTTTCTCACTGGCTCTTTCCTCCCAGTATGCCCCTTGAGCCAGAAAATGTACATCTTATTATTCTCTAATATATAAATATATAGTGGCTAGCCACTTTTGTTTAAAAAATATATATATATATAACAAGAATTCATGTTATGTAAAATAGAATGATGAGATGAAATATCTTCTATAGAAGAATAATTTTTCAATTTCCTTCATCTATTTAATTTGGCACATTCTCTTATATTCCATATTATAACCTACATAATTAGGGCCAATTAATATGATAAGTAGAGTAGATAATATGAAATTTGATCAATTCTTTGCATCCATCAATATTTAGTCAATTGATGGATTCTTGATCTAGGAGCCTCACATAACATGGATTCATCTTCAAGTATGTTCTCTGCATATGATCATTACACTTCACCACACATTCTAATGGGGAACAACACTTACATGAGTTTTTGTAGGAAATAATCTACTAATATTGATGATGACACACTTCATGATATACTTTGTGTTTCTTCACTATCATCCAATATCATTTCCATCTATCATATTACACATAGTTAGTATATAAGATTGTTGATTTCATGCATAATTCAACGATTGTAAAATATGTGTATAGCATAGATATTATAGTTGGGAATATTGATCATGCATCTTGATTGTATTCCTTTTCACACTTTTATTTTGATGATCATTAGTGTCATTTACTAGTTTATACTCTCATGTATCTATAGTGAATTATATATGTGAAGATAATTTTGGTCACTTGAGAATCATGTTGAGATTCCACCTCATCCATCTTCAAAAATTGGTTCAATTCCATAGGATGCTACTTGTCTTTCAATTTCAGCTTTGTGGGATGATTATTTACAAAACATTATAGAGTTATTATTAAGTCACACATTATAGATATTAGGGACATGATTGAAGATATTAAATTCCTTTTGATGATAGCTAAATCCCACATGTAATCACTTCATCATTGTCTTTGGAGGTTGTCCTACAAGGATATTCATAGTTTTTTAGATTTGATTCATTTTATATAAGATATTTTGATTTAGACATGTAGAAACTTGAGTAGTTTTCTGAGGCACAAATGATGAGACTTTTTCTCATATCTCCTTTTAGGGAGTTACTTTTACTATTAGATTTTTTTCTTCCTAAGTGGGAAAACATTGTTTATAAATTTTGTATCATCATTATTATTATTCTTTGAGCATTCAATTTTGGAATAGGAGCTACTTCCTTGAGGGGGGGATTCATTCTCTCTTATTTTTTTGTCCTATGGGGATATTTATGTACTTATGTGATCAAATAAATAATTGGGGGGCATGTTAAGTCCTTTAAATTATTTTCTCACATGTATGTATTTATTTATGTTTTATTTCTTTTGTAGAGGAGTTTCTCTCATGATTTGTTTCTCATTTTCTCCAGTTATGAGATTTTATTTTTGCACGGTTACCTCATAAAACCTTGTATTTAAGATCCATTCATGAAACTATTCTTGCATTTATTATTAGGTTGCTAGAATCTCCCTAAGATATACTTAAATTTGGGTATTGGAGTAAATAGGTAATCACCTAATCATTAATTAATTCTTAGTTCCCATTTTATTGTATTACACTTAAGATAAACTTAGGAGTTCTTTTTTATTATTAGATTATGCATTTTTTGTCTCATGGTATAGGATGAAAACACTTTTCATAATTTATAATGGTATTCTCACCTAGGTTTTTATTTTTCCTTTTCATAAGGATTGATCATGTGTTTCTTGTAGGCATAGTGAGAATACAAATCTCTAAGGAGATAAAAAAAATAGGGAACAATAGGGACTAGGATGAACACACACCACATCATAAAAAATAATGATCATGATTGCAAAAAAACTAATTATGTATAAGACAAGGAAGAAAAAGCCATGAAAAAAAACAACATATATTAATACAAAGGTTTTGAGAACCTCACCCTTAGGAAAATTAAATATCTTGACCATGAACTAGCACCTCCATAAAATATCCATCAAGGATATTAAGGTAGAATGTTCCTTGACAACATCCTTCCACAATTTGATAGGGCCCAACCCATAAGGAAATTTTTTTTTCATGTTTTCCCTTGTCTTATAACCTAGAATTTGACATGATGACAAGATCTCCAATCTAAAATTTTCTCATGACAACCCTCTTATCAAAGAGGTACTTCACCTTTCACACTATCAACAAATTCCTCCCATGGATATCCTTCCTGTTTTCTTCCAATTCAATAAACTTGTGTACTCTTTGGGAGAAGGAAATTTCTTCTTCCCCTTAAATACACTACAAAAAAATATAGACTAGTAATTCAAGGGTGATTAGAAATTTGGCTTCAAAAACATATATTAATTAAAATGTAATATTCCCAATATCCTTCTTGTAGATTATCCTATCTTCCCAAACAAAAAAAATAACTTATCATCCCACATTTTCTTGTTTTCATCCAAAAAAAATTGATGATCTTTATGATGCATTTATTGCTTGATTCAAACTTTCTATTTCCTTATGGATGATAATGTGATGAATATATTAAATAAATCACTTATTGTGAACACATTTGAATGAATTATTTGGATTTGAAGCACATGTAATGACTTATAGAAAAATAATTCAAGTTTGATTGTAAATTTAGCTTTAAAACCATATACTAATTCAAATGGATTCTTCCTAATAAATTTCTTGTAGGTTACCCTATCTTACCTAACAAAAAACTTTAACCTATCATCCCACCTTTGATTTTTTACATCTAAATTTTTTATGATGATGCTCATGATTCATTTGAACTGCTTCATTCAACTTTTCGGTTTCCCTTTGGATGATAAGGACATGAAAGTGTTAAAGATATCCATTAATATGAACACATGATAATAAAATATTTAGATTCAAAATACATTGTAATATAAAAAAATAATTCTTGATGGCACTCCAAACCTAGTGATCATGTTATTTACAAGAGATTCACCTCCATGCCCAAAAAATTAGTTGGGTTTTATACTTAAGTCATGTAACCAAGGCATGCATTATTCATGTTAAATCCATCCATACCCATTTTCATCAATATCGCATGGCTCTATGTGTGAATCTAATATTTTTGAGAGATTCAATCATACTTTGGAATAACTAGATGTGTGTAGATATCCATTATATTCAATTGATGGTGTAGACATGGAAAATGTACAATTCGGTTTGACACATTGAACCCTGATCTATTAACACCATTTCATCCTGAATCATCTCTTTTGCTAGTCATTTAATCGAACAATCTGTATTTGATTAAATTCATCACTCTTCATCTCCTGTTAATTAAATAAATCAATTTTATTTAATTATTTATGTAATTCCTCTTTTAATTAAATAGATCATTTTATTAATCCCTAAGTCTTCTCATTAAATTGAACCTTGTTTGATTTAATCTAACATTATTCTCTTTGGTTAAATAAATCAAATCATTTATTTAATAAATCATTTCCTCTCAATTTCTGACTTGAATCAATTCATAAATCTAAGTCTAAATTGTCACATCACCTAATTCTTCATTAAGCTAATCAAATCCATGATTAACTTAATCCCTCTCACTAAAATCCTCTAGAGAATGCAACTTGCACAATAAATCAATTACTTTGATTTATTAATTCTCCTATTTTTCCTCACAAAGCATCAAAAAGAGAATATTCCTCTTTTGAATTGAAAAGGCCAAGTGGATTTGTACATCCAACAAGGCATTCATTCCTCTTACATGTCCTTGTGCATTGAGCCAAGTGGCATTTATTTCATTCTTTTTTCCCTCTCACATGTCATTTCTCAAATTTGAAATGCCACCTAATTGCATTTATTGGCACTTTGGCCAAAATGTGCACAACCTTCAGCCATTCACATCTTGACAAATGACACTTGGCCATTGGATGTTGAATGATCCCACATTACTCTATTTTACTTTCTTTTCCAGTTTAGAAATCTATAAATTGGAGGCTTCTCTCCTCATTATCTATCCACAATTTTGAGTAGACTTACTATACTCAAATTTAGTTCAATATCCACATCTTTATGCAAGGTTATTCTCTTCATTTGAGAATTAATCTTACTCATACCATTATTTAACTTGTTCAAGGATTGGGAAAGGGCTGCTTACTACACAACAATGGTGGCACCAACCCACTATGGGATGAAGGTTTAATCGTGTTTTTATATGCTTTTGTTTAACCTGATTTTATGCTCATTAGTTGCATATTTAGACATGATTGAATATCTCATAGGGATGTTAAATTTGTTGTTTTAAACTAACTTTCATGCTAACAACATGAAACTGTTTGAGATGATTTTGTTTGCAGATTTTTAGCATCCGCATTCTGGCACTAGAAGGAGGGCTGAATCCTAGATTTTATTCCATTACAATCTCACTAATGTCTCTGTTTGCAGGAAATCTGGCTCAAAATATTTAACTATGCTGTTAACAATAGCCTTCGTTGTTATTCATGCCTAATTCCATTTGGTCAAAGAAAAGAAAGAAATTTTTGTTTAAATAAAAGCTTTGAATCTTGTTTACATTTTATACTAATCATTCGGTCTTACTATGAATTTTCCTCCTCCCTATGCTTTCCTTTCTCCTCACGGTTCTCTCGCGTAATTGCCTCAGCTCTTTACTGCACCCCTGCGCAAAAATTCTTTTGCCGTTGTTGTCCAGACATCTCCCGTGCTACCGTGCCTCTTAGTCCGTTCACCCATGGTACAGCGGTGTCAGGTGTCTTTCTCAGCCTTCATTCTTGCCATCCACCGCTCTACCGTGCCCCCCATGTCCACCTCTCACGGTTCTGTGGTGAATTATCCGTTCACTGTTTACCTCTTCTCACCGCATTACCGCAGTCTGTGATGGGGCCAACTGCGGTTGTGTAGTAATTCTCATTGACGCCTCACGGTTTCCTCTGCCACTCCTTACCTCATTACCATGCCACCCGCTCTGGTCACCCGCGGTATCACAATTTCCACTCACTGTCTTGTGAGCCACTCACCGCTTAGCCACCACCTCGTCTATATCCATTCGTGGTAGAGTAGTGTAAACTGCATTACCACCACCTCATCCCTTCCGTCTGCGGTAGAGCGGTGCTCACGGTGTTACCATCGGATAGTTTTTCCTCGACCGCTGTGGTGTGGTTAGCTATGTGCTGCCTGCCTATCTAACTGTCACCGCCATCCCACGGTCTGCTATTTAATCCTCTGTGGTACCTCGGTACCACGGTAAACCTGCTAATCGTGACTCTGTCTGTCACTTGGCCGCACCTCGTCACCGCCGATTACCCTTCCCTTACCCGTGTTAGTGCGGTAACCACCTCACCATCTGTCCTCAAGCATCACCACATCCCCGCGGTCTGCCGCTTAACCGCCAGCGGTCGTGCGGTAACCATTACCCGCCACTGCATTACCGCAGTTGTCCACTTGACTATCAGCAGTCATGCGGTAAAGCCTGCTGCAGACTGCCTTTAAGCCGCCAACCGCGATACCGTAGCCTGCGGTAAAATGACAGAGGATTTAATTTCAGGAAATAAACAGTGAGGAAGGAAATTTTTTTAAAGGGGGTTAAGTTAAATGGCAATTTTTTTTTTATGATTAGGGCATTAATGCATGAGATATTTTTGTGAAATATTTTTAGTAACCTTGTATTTTCTCTTGTAGGTTGAACATTGGAATTAAATCAAGGAAAAAACAAGATTGGAGAAATTCACAAAAGCATTTTTTAATGTTTGTTGAGCTAGATCTTTATTTTACCTTTAAAACATCTCACATCTATTTTTGGGGCTTAAAATTAACCATTTTGACTTCATCTTTTGGTTAAAATTGAACCTTAGAAATATACTAGATTTCAATTTGGACTTAAAATTGAACAAGGCAAACTTCACATTTAATCTTGGTGCTTCTAAAATGAACTCATCATTGCTTTGAAGGATAAAATTGAACGTGTGTCTTTTGTGTTTTGCAAACTTTTTAACAAATTAATATCATTAAAATGCGTATGCGCTTCTCTCACGCTTTATAGCGATCTTGAGAATCAAAAGCACTTTAGTGATATTAACTTGTCGAAAATATTCCCTCCATATTTGATTTGGGCACTTAAAACTGAACAAACATGCTAGTGTGAGCACGATATATTGTGGAGGTTCTCCCCTTTGTTTTTCAACAAAGGTTGTGTGAACGACGGGATATGTTAGCTTGCTTTTGTTAACTTAGAGGGCTTGCCTTGTGGGAAAAAGTAATCACCCAAGGGAACGACCCAACCGAGAACACACTAAAGCCAAGCGACTTCCACCTGGGATATAAGTGTGGATATTGGAACAAAGGCCAATATCACGAGGATTATTCCGATGAGATGGATAGCAATGGACTCTCGCCGATGTTGGAAAATCCCCCAGAAACGGAATGCTCGAATTAGAACCCCTTGTTTAGAAAAAGGCCAAAACCTTGTCTATCTTGTTGGTGCAAAAGGTTATGTCCTTTGAAGCCGCCCCACGTAACATGCAGTCTTGTTGTGGAAATGGAAGGTATGCCATGGGAGATTCATGGGTACTAATGCTTGGCTGACCCGAATAAGTGAGTGCCGTGGAGGGGAGCTAGTGTGGTCAAGCATTTAGCCATTCGCACAAGATATGCACAGCTGGATTTATCCAAGTGGGAACCCAACAAGGTATTGTCTCATCAACCTAGGAGTGTGAAAGTGCTTGGAAAAAACACATTGCTTGATCTTGAAAACATTTGGAAAACAAACATACACAAAAACCTTGAAATTTCAAACACCTTGTGGGAAAAAAATACCTATTGATGAACTTGCCCACTCTTGCTTTCCCTAGGAATCAAATTCCTAGAGGTTTCTAAGTGTGCAAATTCTACCATCATTTGTTTCCAATAAGGATAAACATAAGGAAATTTTTCCATATTTTCCTTGATTTCCGCATAAAGGACCTTGTGGGATGAGAAAGAAAATGGGACACTAGACATATAGTTTGAAAACCTAAGCAAGCAAGTGTCTTGGATAAAAAGAACCTCACTTAACCAAGATAAAGAAACAAATTGAATTTCACATGTGTTGTTTCCAATGATTTCCCGCAAGATTAAAATCCCAAAGCCAAAGTTCAAGAAGCTTAGCCTAAAAGCTCGTGAGGAGCGTCTTGAGAGACTTTTCGAATTCAGGAAAAGATTGGTTTACAATTTTTACAGAAAAGCTTCAAGGAACAACCCTGCATTGTATGCATTTTATTGTCAACAAAATCTCAAACTTTTTCAAAGGTTTTCATTTCTCCCATAGGAAGTCTAGCATATTCTTCAATACCGAGGTTTTGTAGAGAGAGTCACATCTAGGTTAAGGTTCAAGATCAAAGTTGTCATTCTCATCCACTCCCCCATCAACCAAATCTCATTTCATCATCAAAACTTTTTTGAGAACTCTAGAATCAATCATCATGCTAAAATTAGAGGGCTAAATTAACATCATCATACCTTGGCTTAACACACTTAGCCAGCTTAGTCTCAAACCATTGAACAAATTTTCTTTGAGATAAGACAAATTCTTAAAGTCTATTAGTTCTCCAAAACATTGGCATAACACACTTTGTCAATTCATCCACTTTGTGCAAGTTCCCTTAGGATAACACAACTTCCTAGGGAAAACAACTTCACAACAATCTTGTTTGACTTAACGCATCTAGTCAAACCATCACAATCAAATCAAATCAAAAGCCCTTTCAAAGTTTAGCACATACATTCAAAAAGTTCTCCAAAGGTTTTGCTCACTCATCCCATCCATTTTAACCCATCGCCATCATCACCATCTTTGATCTTTTAGCTTCCCTAGTTCTTCTCTTTTGGACCTAAAGGATTAGGATCGAACAAATCCCTATTTTTTATGGTCCAAACAAGATCTCAACACAAGAAGGACATGGAGAATATCAGAGAAATATCAGCTTCTATGGACATGAGTCATCTAAATACCAAAGTGAACCTAGCAGGATCAAGCAATCCCCCAAGCAACTCTCCCTTATCATCACAAAATCCTCAAGAGGAGAGTCATTAAGGGGATGACACAAATGAAGACATGGGGATGACACCAAATGAAATCATGGAAATGGTTCAAAATCCTGAGAACCACAAAATTGTTAGTGCTATGTTCAAATACATAAATTCAATGGCAAGAGGAGGGGTCATGCCCCCTCCCGACCTTAACACAAGCACTAGTGCAAATGCATCCCCATTGTCAAACATCAATCAAGAAGTACCTTGCACCACATCAATCATCACACCAACCTCCCCGATTGTGAACAAGGGGAGTGCCATGTTCCAGGAATTGCAAGAACACCGCCTTGTGGCTAATAAAGAAGCAATCATCACCCCCACACTAGCTAGATTTATTCGGGAAAACTCATCTCACCCATACGTCCCACTCACATTTCATAATCCCGCTGGTTCATCCTCATTTCACGCCACACCAACCTATCAATTGAACATACCAACTACCCCACCGCATGAGGAAGTTGGCTTGTTTGGAATAACGAAAGCTATCAACCCTTTCTCTTTCCAAATAGGTGCATCATCCCTTCCCTCACTTCTGTTCGCATCTGCATCACCTCTTGTAATAGGTCTTCCACCATTGCCCATCAAATTTTTTGTTAATCCAGGAAATCCAACCACCAATTTGAACCCGCTTCTTTTGCCCATATCTTCACAACAAATCGCAACTATTCCTGTCACCATGGTTAATGCATCTATTGGTCCTCAAGTCTCCCAAAGCATGCCTCATCAAGGACCAATCATCTCAAACACCCCTCCAACAACCCAAATCACAATCACAACCACAATCCCTCCACCCACCGCCAAAGCACAACACGACAAATTCATTCTCCATCATGTTGCAAAATGCACAACAAGCCACACAAGCGCAAGCCCAAGCTCAAGCCCAATAGCAGGCACAAGCTCAATACCAAGCGCAATTGCAAGCAATCCACCTGCAAGCTTACCAGCAAGCCCTACAAGATTTTCAAGCACACCATCAAACTAAACAACAAGCTTTATTGGCACAATAGCAGCTCGACCAACAACAAGCATTGTTGGTGCAACAACAGATAGAACAACAACAAGCGTTACTAGCTCAACAACAGATTGACCAACAATAGGCTTCATGGGAACAATTGCAGATGGACCAACAGCAAGCACTATTGGAACAACAACAACAAGATCAACAACAAGCGTTGTTGGCACAAATGCAGGCTTACCAACAAGCCTTAAACGCATAGCCAAGCTTGCAGCAAATGCCCACCAGTACTCCTCCCACCACGCTCACTCCACAAACACCTTATAGCTCATTCATCCCACCCCCCGATCCAAGCAAAGACGTCATAACACAAATCAAACTGCTCTCGCAGCAAGTGTTGGACTTGCAAGCAGGAAAAACCACAAGGACACCAGGCAACTTGTGCCCTTATCCGTTCGATAGAAGTCTCACCATGGTACCATTTCCAAAGGGATTCGAGATCCCCAAATTTGATAAATACAATGGAATGGGCAACCCTGAAAACCATGTCAAGGAATTTTAGGTGCACTGCATGGAAGTCGCATATTATGACACGTATCTAATGCGGCTCTTCCCCCGAAGCCTGGTTGGTCCAGCTATGGAATGGTTTTCTCGCCTACCCATGGGCATTAAAAAATTCAAGGAAATTGTGGAGGCTTTCCTTAAAAATTACGCTATTAATATGGGTGCGGATGTCAGTTTAGAAGAACTATCTGCACTCAAACAAAGAAGAGGAGAGTTATTTGCATCCTTCTTGCAAAGATGGCGATCCAAGGCCAATCAGAGCAAGTGGGCCATGCCAAAGGAACAACAAGTTTGCACCATCATAGCCAACTTAGATGAAAACTTGGTGTTCTACCTAAAAATGCAGTGCATCACATCTTACGATCAACTAATTCCAAAGGCGCTCAACATCGAAAGAGCCCTTACTGCGCGAGGAGGCGCACCTACATTCACTCCACCGCAGGATAACCGCCCATCCAACAACTACAATGATAAACCTCGAACATGGTCGAGGAACAAAAATATCACGAACGACGGCGTGGTTGATGCTAAGGTAGTCATTAGTGCTCCTAAGCAAAATACCCAAAATCATCATCATCCGCAAACTCATAACCACAACAATGTGCAGGCTAATGCGGTAGTAGCACAGTCACAACCACCTTCCACTAGCCACGTCAACAATGTGGGTAATCAAGGAGGACCACCTCCCCGCAACAAGTTTCCCCCCAAGAGGAAGTTCACAGCCCTTGGCGAATCGATTGAGTCTGTCATGAAGAAATTGGTCAAAGAAAACCTAATCAAAATTTCTAACTCCGAACAATACACAGAGCCCATGACCAAACCGCCATGGTACAACAAGAATCTCCTGTGTGACTTCCACAAAGTTAAAGGACACACCACCGCCAACTGCATGAGACTCAAGAATATCATCCAAGACCTCATCGAGGATAAGGTCATCAACATCGAGCAGCCGACTAGAAACCAAGACCTGAAAATCTACACGAATCCGATGCCAAATCATAATCAGGGAAATAACCAAGGGAATAATAAGGGTAAACAAAAGTATGCTAGTGCTAATCTAGTATACGAGGAGATAGTCGGATGTGTCGATGAGTTGGTCACTATCATAAATATCAAGGGAGCCAACAATGACTGTGGAGTCACCACATGAGGTGGAAAAGTTACCATTGCCAAGGCACCTACTAAGACCCCCATTACCAACACAAAGGCCATCCCCTATGATTGCAATGTAATTGACCAACTGAAGAGAACACCCACACAAATATCCATCATGGAATTACTAAAAATCTCTGCCGCTCATAGACAGATCCTGTATGAAGCACTAGCTACGTTGATCGTTGCTGCCACCCTTGACATAGAGCAATTTCAGGCTATGGTGGGTAACATCGTTACCCCAAACCTCATCACATTTTCTAACCAATATTTACCTCCGCAACCATCTCATAATCGTGCACTTCACCTCCAAGTCCTAATCCACAAAAAGAAAGTCAAACAGGTCCTGGTAGATGGTGGTGCAGGTCTTAATATTTGTTCTCTGAAACTTATAAAGAAATTGGAATTTGTTGAGGATTCCATCAATAAGAACAAAAGTATCACCATAAGAGCATATGATGACTAGGAAAGAGTGTCTCAGGGCACTATCAAGATCCCCATCCAAGTGGGGCCAGCAACCATGGAAACAACTTGTCAAGTTCTTGACCTTGATTTTCCATACAACATCCTCCTAGGATGCCCATGGATACATGGAATGAAGGCAGTGGCCTCAACCTATCATCAGTGCATTAAGTTCTCATATCAAAATGAGGAGGTTACCATATATGGGGATCCTGAACCTTTCACCTATTGCAAAAACTTGGAAGCCAAGTTTTACGAGATCCCTCAAGTACCTAAAAATTATGAAGGACCATCCACTTCATACATAGACCTAGCTAATCTTGCCTCCACTTCTGTGACAGAGACACCCGCCATCCCCAACATATCTGAGATCAAGAACATGATACAGGACAATGGATGCGGTGATTATAGAATGAAGAGAAATGCTTTTGTTGTAGGAGAGTTACCACAATCTCCTAGGTCACATGGGCAACCACAATTGATTCAAACACCTGTTCACACTAGAATGGAACCCGCTGGATTCCATAGTTGGGGGGATCTCAGTTGGGAGAATGTGGATGAGGAGGACATCACAAACACTCTATACCAAGATGAAAGACCCACTCCCACCCTACCCATGGAGAAAACAAATAGAGGGTTACAAATGATGTTCAGCATGGGCTATAATAGGAATGAAAGCCTAGGAAGAAACAGTGATGGACGGTTGGAGCCCATCATTGTAGAAAGAAAAATGCAGAACCTTGGCCTTGGCTGTACCCCTCCGAGTATAACCATGCATGGCAGAAGTGTTCCTAATAGGGCAATTAGGTCCTCTCGGGTCTCGACAACTAACCTTAGATTACCCATGTCCACAGGCCTACCTCTCGATAACTTCACATTTGACATAACTGACATTTGTAGTAGCAGTGACAATGATGACACCATAGGTGGCTTACCTAGGCTCTTTGAAGATTCCACCTTACTGATGATTAGTGTCTCACCCGCTGAGCCAATCCAACGAACCCACCAAATCCACTTAGTGTACCCCCAACTCATCGATCACGACCAACAGGGACCGCCGATTCTAGACTCGTTCGAAAATGATGAGGCTCTCTTGGAATTCATGGGACTAAGGGATACTATTCCATGTGGAGATCACAAGGCAGGATTTGATATCACTCTAGACACACAAGCATACTATGGGGAGACGATTGAGTCTTTCAGTCGCAAAAGAAAAAGATCGAGAATAAACTCAGAGTTATTGAGTGAAAACCACACTGTGGCACTCTCTAACCATAAAATGGTACAAATAAAAGACGCATCTAATGGCGAAAACCTCTCTGAGGCGCCAGAGGATGAAGGATTCAATCTCCCCCATACGGCTCTACACCAGGAAAAGTCAACAGTATTGGCAGAACAGTGCAACCCGGTCAACTTAGGAACAGAATCAGAACCACAAATTACCTTCTATGCAGAATCCCTCCTAGAAGAAGAACAAAAACTACTAGCAGCTTTCCTAAAGGAGAGAAAGGTAAATTTTGCATGGACCTATGCAAACATGCCAGGCCTGGATCCTGAAGTAGTAGTGCATCATTTGGCCGTTCACCCCGGAGCAAAACCAGTCAGACAGAAGCTAAGGAAGATGCACCCACAAATAGCCTTGCTTGTAAAGATTGAGCTACAGAAACTTTTGGATGTTGGCTTCATACGCCCGATTGACTATCCAGAATGGGTATCTAACCTCATACCAGTCTCAAAACCGAAAGGGGGCATCCGCATCTGCACTGATTTCAGAGACCTAAACAAAGCATGTCCCAAGGATGACTTTCCACTACCCAACATTGACATGATAGTGGATATGACGGCCGGACATGAGATGCTTTCCCTAATGGATGGCTTCTCGAGGTACAATCAGATAATGATCACAAAAGAAGACCAACACAAGACAGCATTCACATGTCCTTGGGGCACCTACTGCTGGAACATAATGCCATTTGGGTTGAAGAATGTAGGAGCTACCTACCAAAGAGCCATGACATTAATCTTCCACGACATGATCCACAAAATAGTCGAAGATTATGTAGATGACATACTTGCTAAATCAAAGAAGAGACAAGACCATATAGCAACTCTAAGTGCTATCTTTGATAGGCTCAAACAATATAAGGTTAGACTCAACCCGAAGAAGTGTGTCTTTGGGGTACAATCAGGGAAGCTGCTAGGATACATAGTTTCAATGAGAGGGATAGAGGTAGACCCTGCAAAGGTAAAATCAATCCTCGAAATGAAACCACCAAGAACGTTGAAACAACTAAGAGGATTGCAAGGAAGACTCCAGTCCATCCGAAGATTCATAGCACAATTGGTAGATAAATAGATTGCCTATTCACACCTACTTCACAAGGGAGTAGCTTTCAGATGGGATGACAAATGCGAGCAAGCATTCAACAAAATAAAAGAATATCTACTTACACCACCTATATTGATGCCACCAATTGTGGGGAAATCATTAATCCTATATATCTCCGCAACAATAGCCACCCTGGGGGCCCTTTTAGCCCAACATGATGAAAAGGGAACCGAGCGGGCTATCTACTACATCAGCAGAACAATGGTGGGACATGAGCTCAATTACACGTCAATAGAGAAAGCTTGCCTAGCATTGGTATTTGCGGCTCATAAATTCAGACACTACATGCTAGCGCACCAAATCAAGTTGATTGCCAAAATAGACCCTCTAAAGTACCTATTGTCAAAAGCAGCGCTTACAGGTAGAATGGCTAAGTGGGTAATGATATTATCTGAACATGATATTGAGTATGTAGAATGAAAAGCCATAAAAGGACAAGTCATTGTAGATCAGCTGGCAGAAGCTCCCCTCTACACAGATAACCCACTCATATCAGAATTCCTAGATGAGTCCCTTTTTAACCTTGGTGCAGCAGACCACTGGAAGTTATACTTTGATGGCTCTCACACACAACATGGATCAGGAGCTGGTGTGTTCTTCATCACGTTGTAAGGAGACTACATACCTAGATCATACAAGCTAGCATTCCCTTGTACTAACAATATTGCAGAATATGAGGCTTTGACCATAGGTCTCAAGATTGCAGCACAGTGGCGAATCATGGCACTAAAAGTCTATGGGGACTCGTAACTTATCATCAACCAATTCAACGGTGAATACCAAACAAAGGATGATAAGCTCGCACCATACAAGAAGGTGGTAGAAAGCCTCAAGGAATCTTTCATTGAAATTACCTTTGAGCAGATACCAAGGACAAACAACAGAGTGGCCGATGCAATGGCAACAATTGGATCCTTACTGGACATCCCTCGTAACGTCTCAAAACATGAATTCCTCATAGAGAAGCTTCTCGTACCCACATTCGAGGTACCAAAGCCAGAATATGCATGTGAACTTGTTGGTCCCGGCGATCTTTGGTATCATGATATATACACCTACCTAAAGTTAGGAATCCTCCCCACTGACATCACTCTGAACCTAGAACACACTTTTGTCAAAAGGACTTCATGATTCATCATCCTAAGAGAGACCCTCTTCTGTAGGAGTACCAACGGAACCTTGCTACATTGTTTAAATCTCGAGGAAGCCTTGATTGCTCTAACCGAGGTACATAATGGCATGTGCAGGTCACACTCAAGTGGTATGACCTTGGCTAAAAATTTACTAAGAACAGGGTACTACTGGTCAACGATGGAAAAAGAGGCACACAACTTTGTCAGAAAATGCCTACAATGTCAACAGCATGGAGACCTTATTCATGCACCAGCTCAAGAATTGCATCCCATTGTTACACCTTGGCCCTTTTCACAATGGGGGCTCAATCTCATTGGTAAAATATCACCCACCTCATGCAATGGCCATAAGTTCATTATCACCGCCATCAAATATTTCACAAAGCGGGTCGAAGCAATTCCCATGACCTACATCACGGGGAAACAACTATCCAAGTTCATCCTAAATTACCTCATTTGCCGATACGGTGTTCCCCAATCCATTATCTCTGATAATGAGACACCCTTCAAAAATCAGGATGTCCGTGATTTGTGTGAAAAATTCAAAATCCAACACCGTTTTTCCACTCCATACTATCCACAAGGCAATGGCCAAGCAGAAGCTACAAATAAAACCATTTTGAAAATCCTCAAGAAAATAGTCAATGACTCTAGTTGTGACTGGCATCTACTGCTAAATCCCACCCTATGGACCTACCGCACTAGGATTTGCATTCCAACAGGCACCATCCCATTCTCCCTGGTCTACGAGTTAGAAGCCATCCTCCCCATCGAGATCCTGTCACTGAGGATATCACTACAAAACCTCATCACAGATGAGGAATACAGGGTCACAAGACTTAATGAGCTAGAATTACTATATGAAAGGTGCATGGATGCCCTTAATCATCTACAAGTGTACCAAAATTGCCTAAAAAGGAGCTACAACAAGAAGATCAGACAACACACTTTCCAAGTTGGTGACCTTGTGCTTAAAGAAAACCAAAAAAACATGCCAAATCCAGATACAAAGGGAAAGTTTGAGCCCAACTGGCTGGGACCCTTTATCATCACTGCAAGCTACAAATCGGGGGCATATCAGTTGTCGACACCAGAAGGCGAGCCCCTGCAAGAGCCCATGAACAGTTCACACCTCAAAAAGTTTTATGCCTAAATCTTGCAAGGTATAGAACCAGAAAATACAAAGAAAAATCAGAAAAACTCTTGAACAAATGGTTACTTTGATGAAAACCTGGCAAACAGGCATCTTGGTGATAACAAAAAAAATCAAAAAATACAAAAAATCCAAAAAAACCAGAAAGAGGATTGAAAATAGTAAAAAGAAAAAAAAAAATTCCTCTAGTGAAAACCACTTCCGTGTCTCTTTGGACAAGTACCTTGGTGAAAACCTGGTAAATAGGTGTCAAGTGTAAATAAAGCACCTTCCCCATCTACCAGGATCTGCATGACTCTTTCCATCACTCATTCATCCACTCATCTGCTCGCATCCATACCATAGCCTGCGTTGGTGTCTACACCATGTTCCACCAAGGAGCTACTTGGCATTTCTAAGGCCAGTTTGTCCTGCCTTTATTGAAGTAGTTTATCGCACCACATTGGGGGCACATTTTTGCAACATCGGATCAGATTCATGCATATTCTCATGATCTTTTTCAAATTCATCAAAAAAAACTCAAAAACATTTAGAAAATTCATCAAAAAACCAAAAATATCCAAATCATTCAAAA
>VCHN02000246.1:0-48636 GCA_007115665.2 Sequoiadendron giganteum
TCCATTTGATGGTGTTGGTGTCATGATATGCTAGTAGTGACCTATACAAAGGATGTGTCTTGTCAAGATTATGGTGCTTGTATCTAACCCATGGATGCCATTGCGATCCTTGTTGATGCTAGGGTTGGCCTTATCTGAATACTCACATCGTGATAGAGTGTCATGGGAGTCCTTATGATAAAGTTTTGTTGCTAAAACATGATAGATTTGTGAAGTAAGATTTTTGGACTTTAAGCAAGATGTTGGATTATGATGGATGATGGTAGATGTAGATGGATTATTTGGCACTTTAGATGTCATATTTTTAAATTGCTAAACTTGGGATGGTGTATGATGGATTTTATAATTTATATTGGTATGGTGTTTGGAACCAACACTTTATATGACTTTCTTGATAACCATTTTGAACAAGATGGACACTTGTCATATGTAGGAGACATTTTTTCCTTGTGGCTCCACATTTTTACTGACTTTTGAATTTGGATTCTTTGCTTTTCTTGACCCAATTCTCTTTAGGATCCACTTTGAATTTATGTGTCCACTAGGATTTGTGGATTTACTGTATTTTGACATTTGATCTTTTTCTTTGTAAGACTTTTGTTTTTGTTGGTTCCAATTGGTGGGTTTAAGGAATTGGGAATGCTCATTTATGGTGTGAATGGGGGGAGTGGCAACAACATTTTATAAAATGCTACATATGGCCCCTATTTTGATGGTTGTATTGGATGAAGTTGCCCCTAATATCATGGAGGTATCAATAACATCATTTGATTTACTGATCAATGAATAACCAAGGCCTTGATATCTAGAATTTTCATGAAACTGTACCAGATCTAAAATGCCTTGCTCATGTAGGCCTAATCCTCTTCCTTGATAATACAACTCTAATAGGTTTTATTTGAAATGGGGTATTTTTTTGGAAACAAGATCCTAACCCATCTTCTCGAGGTTGAGAACCATTATTTGTTATTTTCTCATCCACAATAAATCATGCTTTGAAAAAAACAAATAATCCTAGTCTATAGGATGCCAAAGCCTTATCGTTGGTCATGCTTGGTTCATATTGACCATTTGGGATGTCGATGTCATCTATGAGGGCGATCCCAAAATAATGGGTTACACTTTTTGGCCAAACTTGACATTGAAATCAACATTTTTCACCAAATCTTCACTTTCTTACACCTATAGCAGCTAAACCATTAAAAATTTGAAGATGAATGAAACTAATGATTTGTGAGGTTTTATGTGTAGATTCTCTCTCTATATATATTTAAATAAAAAATAAATTGTGAATCCTTTTATGTAATTTTTAATAACTTTACTTTTTTTTACTAAACAACATTTTTAAAAAGTGATGTTTACTTCGGACCGCATAACTTTTTTTTATAGAAAGGATACAATTCTAATTTTTAAAATACAAATTTGTCACACCAATATATAGTGTATGAATATTTTTTCATAATTTTTTCTTACATATATATTTTTAATTAATTTTCCAAGTTTGAGGGGGATAGGCATGAGCTTTACTAGCTTCTGGCTTCGTGGGTTTGTAATTCTTTGAGGGGACCTAATGTCTTGGCTTGGGATGGTTCAGATTTGTCTGGAAAGTACTATGTGTCTGTTGGTTATAAGCAGTTGGGTAGGCAGTTGTTTGGGGACTTTGAGGTCCTTTGGTGAAAGCAAGTTTGACACAAGTTGTCATGGCCCAAGTGCAATTTCTTCATGTGGTTAGTGGCTCAAAATCGGTGTCTCACTTAGGATAATTTAAGTGTGGTTTCCAAGGCCCTTCTATGTGTGTTCTGTGTCGTGGTTGTGAAGAGAGTGTCTCCCATCTCTTTTTCCAATGTTCCTATGCTAGGGAGATTTGACATTTTTGGTGGAGGGTGTGGAATACGGCTTGCTGACATGTTTTCTCGTTGGCGGAGTTTGTGGATCGGTGGGCTAGGGTCCCTATTTCTACCTCCTTTCTTCAAAATTCTTGGGCTTTTGGCCCATCCTTTATTATCTGGAACTTGTGGTTGGAGAGGAATATGTAGATTTTTCAGGATGCGTTGTTGATGGCCCCTCACTTGTGGTGGAAAATCCTACATTCTTTGGGAGAAACTATTGCGGCTAAGTGTGATTTGACTGTGCCGATAGACCCTCGTGATGTTGGTTGTTCTAATCATCTTCATCTTCCTCCTCCGCAATGACAGCTCATGCACAACAGATGTGTACAGATCTCACCTCGAAGGTGAATAGGGAGGGAAGATGGTCCCCTCCTCCTCAAGGAGTCCTAAAAATCAACTCAGATGGCTCTTCTTGGGGAAATCCGAGTTATGCTGGAATTGGTGGTGTTGGTTGGGATAACTCTGGAGTTGTTCAGTTTATCTTCTCTGTTTATAAAAGTCTTCATACTAATAATTTAATAAAGGATCAGGCCATTTTATTAGCTGTGGAGCGGGGTAGTCAATTGTGATGGTGAAGGATCATATGTGAGTCTGACTCCCAGGTTGTGGTGAACTTGCTGAATAGGTGGCAGTTAGATGATGTGAGCTGGTAGCTGACTTTAGTTGTTGAACATATTCTCACTCTCTGTGCTTCTCTGGAGTATATTACTTTCACTCATATTCCTAGAGAATGGAATGGTGTTGCTGATTATTTGGCTAAATGGGCTTATGATCATATTCATAATTGAAATTTGGTGGATCAGGGTCAACTACCCTAAGATTTGTCTCAACAGTTGGATCACTTGGTGGAGCTTGAAAGGGCTATTTAATGCCCTTGCTTTGCAACTTTTTCTTGTTTTAATAAAAAATTTACCCCTCCTTGATGTTAATTATAATTTAGATAGAGGTGTAGTTTGGTTCGTATAACTTTTTTTGTATATATTTGAATTAACTTTGTTGTTGTTGTTGGAATAAAGACCTCAATACCTAGTGCACATGTATGTTTTAAATTTTTTTTCTCTATTTTCCTATTTTTTGTATGTGTTGAACAAAGAACTTAATGTTTATTGAAAAACTTACATTCACAAGAAATAAAAAATAAATATAATAATCAAATTAAATATATTTAAAATTATATTTTTTTGGGAAGCTTATAATAAGGGCTATATACTTACAAAACATAAATTTTAAATGAATTCATTTGATCACCCAAAAGGTAAATCAAAAGTGATTTTTTATCAATATTTTGATAGGTGTAAAAGAGACTCCATTATAGGTATGGTTTAAAATTAACGGGGTTCTATCCAAGGGAGTTTGATTTAAAGGGATTTGATCAAACCCTCTTTAATTAAAATCATTTAAATAGAACCTTTAAAGTCTTAAATCATTGTATCAAAAAATATGTGATTTCAAACAAAAAATCAAAATGTCCTAAAAAGTATAACCCATTATTTTGGCAACACCCATGATAACTTATTTATCTTCTTCTTTTATTTGAACCATTTCATTTGTTTGATTATCTATGTTTCCAAGAGAGGAAAGTGTCTCATCTTGAGAAATGGAAGCTTTTGGATTATGGATGAGATCAACTTCATTTTTATGATCATGAATAGGATAAAGGTGGACAAGTGGATCATCTTGGATTTCTTCATCATAAGTAGGATCTTGATTAAAGATTGGATCATCTTGGATGTCATGATTACAGATAGGATCTTGATCAATGATTGGACTATCATGGATGTTATAAACAAGAAGTTGATCAAGTATTAGATTAGTTTGGATATCATAAACAATATTTTGATCAAGGCTTGGATTAGCTTGGATATCATAAACAATATTATGATCAAGGCCCAGATTAGCTTGGATATCATGATCATCTATACAATTTTTTTTTGGTAGCTTGATCTTGATTTGTGTTGAAGTGTATTTAATAATAAACTTGTCTGAAGCATACATATACCATACGAGGTATTTGCAACTATTGTTGAGCATGAACAACTTGAGTAAACCATTTGCAATCTTGTCCCGATCATTATGTAGAGTACTGGGTCTTTCATTTGACACTGACAATTAATCATTATGGGGTGATCTCACAATAGTGGTTTACAATTTTTGGTCAAATTGGACACTGAAATTATTATTTTTAACTAAATCTTCACATTTGGGCACCTATAGCGGCTAAACCGTGAGGAATTTGAAGATGATTCAAACTAGAGTCTCATCACATTTTGTTTGCAGATTCTAAAAGTATTTTTTTCAAAATTTTTGGAATAAGATTGCACTTTTTTTTCCATCTCTCACGAAAACTGATTTTTTTTCAGAAAACAACATTTTTAAAAAGTGACACTCACCGTATACAACATATTTTTTTTGTATGAAGGATAAAATTCTATTTTTTTTTGAATTTAGATATGTAACTACGATATTTAGCACTTTTAGTTAGTCTCATAGTTTTTTATTGAATATTTTTTCTTTAATAGAGTTTCCAAGTCAAACCAATTGCAATTCAGACATAGGCGGATTGTATACAACATAACTTTTTCTGTATGTATGGAAATCTCATTTTTTTTTTTTAATAGATCAAGGACATCAATACCCAGTACAAACAATTTTTTTTAAAAAATATTTTGATAATTTTCTATTTTTCCACATGTGCAAAACAAAGAACTTGATTTTCGATGAAAAACCTATGTTTAATAAAATTAAAAAAACACATACATAATAAAACCAAAACATATTAAAATTATATTCGTGGGATAGCTCATTTTGAGGACTACCATAATAATTTGAAATAAATTTTAAATGAATTCATTTGATTTTTCAAAAGGTAAATCAAAAGTGATTTTTTATCAGCATTTTGATAGGTGTAAAGGAGACTCATTTATAGGTATGGTTTAAAACTATTGAGGTTCTATCCAAGGGGGTTTGATTTAAGTTGGTTTGATCAAACCCTCTTCAATTGGAATCTTTAAAATAAAAATTTTAAGTCTTTAATCATTATATTTTCTAAAAATATGTGATTTCAACAAAAATCAATTCCTCTAAGAAATTGTAAACCAGCTTTGTGGGATCACCCTATGTTGAGGTGTTTTGGAATCCCTTTTATCCATTTTCCAATTGTCGTTGAATATTTTTACGCAATGGAGAACTGTTCTTGAATGTGTAGGTCATTTTTTAGTTATGCAGCGACAAAACATTCCCTGATACTTGAAACCCCTCAAAACACCATAGAAATATTTGCAAGGCGTGAAAACTCATTACTGAGTCATTTTTAGCTATCCCCACACTCTAAACTGCATAAAATGTTACCCAAACACTGCCCACGCGTGAGAAAAGTTGCAGGCCACTTCTAGAAGGTTAAAACAGTAGCTTTCATCCTTTAAATGGCTCCAAAATCATGCCTAAAGCTCCTCTACATGATAGAAGACAATTTCAACGCTAAAATGATGATTGGCACAGGTTTTAAAAGGAAGATCGGCAAGAAAATGCCGCTAGAAATGAACAGCAACCATAAAACAGTATTTTGCACGTGAATAACGAAGGCATTTGGGTACTAAACAACCTCCAAGTTAGCAAATGCATCAACCAATCAAAATCCATCACTTGGAATAGAACATGGCAGGTTTGAAAGAGAACAAAGACCTCAAAAAAGCGATGTGCAATGGGCAGCAACTTAACATAGATTAAATAGCAAAAAAAATTACATGTGATCATATGTTTTGAAGCGCCCTACAAATAAAACCTATCGTAACTTTTCTTTGTTTTACTCCACCACTCACAAAGCGCTGGGCATAAGCCATGCAATGGCTATGCACTAAAGATGAGGTTCAAACATTTAACCTTATAAAATTTAATTGAAATATTTCATTTCAGGTGTTGTTCACCATGAGGATATTTAAACACCTTAGAATCATCATTAATGCTCCTCCCTAAATATTTAAAACATTAAAAAATGTTTTAATTTTTTTTTCAAATTTAAGACAATGTGCAACTCGTAGTTGAATTTTTCTATAGGCCAAACTATGGTATCGACACCACGAATACATGTGACCTCTAGGAGTTGAGAAATTTGTGAAGATGATTATTTTTATACCGATCCTTGTATTTTGATTTAAATATGCACAAAAAATCAATTTTCCAAGATTTCTTTTTTAAATTGGCATGTTTCCTCGTTGACGGAGTTTGTGGAACGGTGGGGTAGGCCCCTATTTCTACCCCCTTTCTTCAAGCTGCTTGGGCTCCTGGCCCATCTTTTATTATCTGAAACCTGTGGTTGGAAAGGAATAGGCAGATTTTTCAGAATGCGTTGTTGATGGCCTCTCACCTGTGGTGGAAAATTCTGCATTCTTTGGGGGAAATTGTGCCGGTGGACCTTCGTGATGTTGGTTGCTGTAATCGTCTTCATCTTCCTCCTCCACAAAGGCAACTCATGCACAACAGATGTAGACATCCTACCCTGAAGGTGAATAGGGAGGGAAGATGGTCCCCTCCTCCTCAAGGAGTCCTGAAAATCAACTCGGATGGCTCTTCTCGTGGAAATCCGGGTCATGCTGGAATTGGTGGTGTTGGTCGGGATAGCTATGGAGATGTTCAGTTTATCTTCCCTGCTTATAAGAGTCTTCATACTAATAATTTAATGGAGGCTCGGGCCATTTTATTGGCTGTAGAGCGGGGCAGTCAATTGGGATGGCAAAGGATCATATGTGAGTCTGACTCCCAGGTTGTGGTGAACTTGCTGAATAGGCGACATATAGATGATGTGAGCTGACAATTGACTTTGATTGTTGAAATTTGGTGGATCGGGGTCAACTACCCCCAGATTTGTCTCAATAGTTGGATCACTTGGTGGAGCTTGATAGGGCTATTTAATGCCCTTGCTTTGTAACTTTTTCTTGTTTTAATAAAAAATTTACCCCTCCTTGATGTTAAATTGGACTTTTTGGTAGGTAGTGTAACAAAAAATTTGTTCAAACCTTGAAACATCTTTGATTGCCACGAAAAATGAACCTATAGGCTATTGAAGGTAAATGAACAATTGGATTATTGTCAAAATAAAGAAATTTGAAACTTTTTATGGGACCTTATGGATCTGCTCAAAATCGTCGGCAAATTAAAATCACCATCAAAACTCGCCCATGAGCCATGAAACTAAGCATGCATGATCCTTATGATTTATCAAAAACTTTTACCAACTGAATTTTCACGATGATGCACAGATTGAAAAAATTTAATGCCAAAATTTTCAAGCCAATTAGTTGCCAAGAGGCTAAAAATAAGGTTTTATTGCCAACTCAAAGGTTGAATTGCTCTAGGACATGGAAAAAACATATGTGCTAATAATGACTCGTGTTCGGGGATGCATTCTTCAGTGAAGCATGGCAAGATTTCAGATGTCTCCACAGTGTAGACCATGTGCCAACTACATTGAATGCTTTGTAACTATCCAATTTGCACTACATTGAAACTCATACTTTAAACCTCATTTGGTGGCTCTTCCCCAAAAATGAATAACAATACCTACCTTTGTCAAACACTTTGTTCTTCATTGATTGCTCCAAGTGTAATATGAAAATACAATCACAGGTTGCATGTTCATTGACACTGTCACTATGATTTTTCACCATTTCTCTGAGCTTGCCATTGTCAATGTTATTCATATCAATCTGCACTTTGTAATTAGGAATTAACTGAAATATCTCATCATGTAACATGCAAATATCAGATTTTCCAACCATATCATTTCCACTTTTGTAATGCTTCATATTGATAAAGCTAATATTATGCATCATCACATATTTACCCAACTGAACTGAGAAATAAAATCGCTCATAATCTAATCTGTTGAATAAAAAGAGGGGAATACTGATTTCATCCTTCATTTCTACATCAAACTTGAAGCTCTCATAAAACGCATCTGATGATACTTTCTCTTATTTGTCAAAGTCATATTTCAACTTCAAGCCTGAGAAATCAAACTGAATAAGAGCATAAGACTAGGAAGTACTCATTGAGGTATCATGTGAAGTCTGTTCCACATCCAATAGGCACTCATTTTGTGTGATGAAAGAAAAATGTTCATACATAGGAGCTATTTCCATCTGAGTTGCAATATGTTTGCATTCAACCTCATCTAAATATTGCAGCTCTATCATATTATCATTATATGTCCCTATGGTCTGTAAACAAGACCCATTAGCCCCAATAACATCTTAGTCAACATTTGTGCCATGACTTCATGAATAACACCAATTTCATCAACATCCCATAGGTTGGCAAACTTTTCAAATTCAAGTTTAATAACAGGATCTTAATTATCCTATAGATCATTGTAGAATTCCATGTGGAATATTTTAAGAAGAGGATTAAATAGTTCACAACATAATTTTGCATCAAACTCTTCACAGTGACTCTTCAGAGCGTAATCACTCTTTTCAATACGAAAGATTGAATCTTTGTCAATATCAACACTTTCAGATTTAGCATAGTTAGTAGAAAGATATTCACATGAGTTCACAATTTCATGTGCACTGCCAATTGATAAAAAATCGACCCATATCCCAAAGATTCATTATAACGTGAAATTTATTCACTCACAGGTGAACATGTGTCTTCATTAGCTTTTATTCCAATGCAATCCTCATTCAAACCAAACATGTCCATTTCTACATTGTGAGGATGATCAACATCAACAAAGAAACAACCATATTCAATATCATCATAGCCAACAAAACAAGGAGATTCACATTTGGAATTATGTTCGAGCTCCCCATACTGGGTACACATTTTTTTTGTCCTCTACAACATCATCACTGAGCTCTATTTGGAATGCTAGAAGGGATGAACAAAACAAATATGAATACTCCCCACAATAGATAGCTTGTTCACTTTTAAGTGAACAAATTTCTTCATCAACACTTACATCAACACATTCTTCATGTAAGGCAAAAAAATTCCATTTCCACCTCATGCAAGTAATTATGAACAACAACAAAACAACTAGAGCTATAGGCATCATATTCAACACCACTAAGAATCTTATCATTGATAAGATTGCACTTAGGCCCCTCATATTTGATACATAAACCTTTGTCTTCAAGATCATCATTATTCACAAAGTTAACTTGATCGGTTGATGAAAAATCAAGGCTAGGCTCCAGATACTCACCATATAAAGTTTGTTCATATACATTGAATATATTATTCCATCAACATTTCTATTGATGCATTCCCTAAATGGGATATATATTTTTGAATCATCTTCATGAGAGAAATCATAACCAATAGTGAGATAATCAAATTCACTATCATGATCCGCCTTACAAGGGAATTTATCATTACTTCAACTATGCTTTGAATCTTCTAATTGAATGCCTACATACTCATCTTCACTGACCTCACCATTGCTTTGCAATAGGATACATATGATACTTTTACCATCAACATAGTTATTAGCTTCATGACTTGATCTAGTGTGTTAAATATCTGAACATTCTTTTATTTTTTCATTGATTGAGAAATGGCGAGGCATGACTTCATGCATTTCTTTTGCTTCATGGATTGAATTTGTATATTCACAACCACAACTTTCATTTGCATATATTTTCTCCATGAGCTTATCATAAATCTCATCTTTATCACTGCAAGATGTATCTTTGAATTCTACATTTTTTTCTTCATCCATATGCAACATGAAATTATTTTTCTCACAGAAGGCAATGTGATTATTGTCATCAACAATTGAGGATATGACAACCTCTACATAATCACATCTAAAATTTTCAACAATCCCAATCCACTCATATATATGATCAATACTATGTGGTTTGAACTCTTTAGGCATAGAAATTAGACCCAATGCATAAATTTCACAAAATAAATCAACACACATTGAGTCTTCTAGTTTGCAATATTCGGAGATTATCAACAAAGTATCCAAAAGCCTTGCAAACAAGTCATATGATGATTCTCCCTTATGCCTTTTTATATCAAATAGTGCTTGAGACAGAAACATATGATCAACTCTAATTACATTCTTCTCAATTTCAACTTGATGTTCACTATGATTTACATGATGCAATAATGAATCAACTGTAGCAATAGGGTTACTATTATCTTGACAATCATTTCTACTTTTTTATTTGCATTGTGCATCTACATAAGATATTCTAGGATATCCAATGCTTGTATAAATATATCCTTTAGGCATTGAATACTTTATGTTGTTCTCAATATCCATAACAATGTCTAATCATCAAATGCACCAAGGTAAATAACCAAACACATTGCATCATTTGGTCTTAAATTTTTTGGAATATCTTTGATTGTTCTTGCAAACCTTAAGTTGAAAGTTGTAACCAACTGCTCTTCCCATTTCTAAATATCCATGCATTTTCTTATAAAAAAGATCATATTAATTCTCTCACCAAACTTCTCTATGAGTGTTTCCATGAAGAAATGAAACATGCTAGCAACTTTGAAAACCACTCTTTGGAAGTTTCCTTCAAAGATTGAACAAAGAGTTTCATGACCACATCTTCAACATCAACATCGTAGTCTCCAATCATATCACTAAATGCTTGTAAATACTTTCTTGCCTAAAAAAGAGCTATCACCATTGAAATTTGACAAATGCCCTTTGATTTCATTGGGAAAGGGGTTTGGGAAACCTTGAATGCTATTGAAATTTAATGGCATGTATCTTTCCACAGAGAAAGGCCTTCTTTGAAGACATGGCTAGAGTTGTGATCTTTGCATCATGACATTTGAGCATACAAGGAAACCAGATTGACAACTCATATGAAAATATTCTTTCAATGAAAGACTAATCCCCTCTTAAACATTGTCTCACAGTTAGATCAACTCAACACAACCTTAATCCTCTCAACATAACCCTTATCTCTCCAATAGTTGATTATCATTCATTATCATTCATTATCATACTTTAACATTAAATGCCTATACCTTTTGACTTGACCAAGCTCATGCATTTCTAAAGGTTTAACACATTCTCATGAAATATGCGATTGCATATATGAATCAATCCTTTCATTCTCCACTATCATGCATATTTTACTTAGCAAATACATAACATGATAATATTACTCAAATATGCAGACGTATGCTATTCACATTAGTTTTACTTCATCCACTACAACTCATATGCATTGTAGGAATGATATCCTTCACAAAGAAGTTTATGATTGGCATTCATATAACAATATTTTCCCCCTTGAAGGTGAAAAAAATGAAATACTTGGATATATTACAACCTTTAAACAATCTTCTTTCTACAACTGGGAATTTTTACAAATCTTTGCAGATCACTTGCTTGAATAGGAACAATCCTTCATCATTTCATCGTTCAGTAACAGAGTCGCCACCTCTCTTTAGAGGACAAGATCTTCAAGCATTTGGAAGCTTATCAGAGATCATAAGATGTATGGATTCACTCCACCAGTAGAGTAACTTTATAAATTCTTTAAATATGCTGCAACAAATTCTTCGTCCATGTATGAAGGTCTTTAATTCATTTGACTCTCCCAAATAGATGTAAGTCTTTGAATGTCCCCATGAGAGTTGCCAATTTGTTGGCTCCCAAATCTACATATTATTAAATCCTAAAGGTTTTCCACATCTTATGCTTAGATTCAATGAAAGACTTGGTCAACAAACAGGAGACTAGTCTTACACTTTTTTGCCCTACACTTCAAGATTTGCAAGACCTAGGGGGTAACCCTTAATAACACTGAAAACGAATATCACACAAAGTTGGATTACACTACCTAGCGGATAATGAGCTTCACACAAATGAGCAAATATTTATACATTTGCAAGCATTAACAACATAGTCCTTGTTATCTTTGAAACCCTAGCATGAAGCATAAAAATAATTATAAATAAATTAGTAGAAAATGACTTTTGGATTTGATTTTAGAAGTTGTTTCTGAGAAGGAGAGAAACACAAAACTAGACTGGTGTATATCATGGGCTATAGAGTCCTATGTAATGCATTTTGCATAACAACATTCAAACATATTTTGATGATCATCTAGCTTTTATCACATTATGATAAAATGACCTGCAATAGCCTACAATGACATCATTCTTAATAATTCACTAGAAAATATAACATTCTCATTTCTTCCAAGCAAAGCATTTACACCACTCCTTGAACAATTAGCAAACCATGAAAGAAATTCAGAAAAGCAAATGTGAATAAAGACTTCAACAATCCTTGATTATTTTAGTCAAAGAATATTACATTTCAAGGCTGGAGACAATGCCCATTTGTAATATGATATTCATATTTTTTTTATTCAAAATACAAAGATTGTAGTCATGGACTTCCACCTGTAACCTTTGCACATTCACCCTTATGCCCTATTTTTCTTTCCCGAACCTCAGAACCCTTTCCAAATGACTAGAAGAGGATGAGAAAACTTATATGAAATCTCACAATAATACTTGACACACTAAATTTCCTTTGATTTGCAACTAAGTGACACCGTTATGCTTTATTTTGCCTCTTATCTATAACTGAAATTTGTTTTGCCCCATTCTCGTGCATACTTTTTAACTAGATGCAAAAACACATTTACTAAATTTTCACCCGCAGGCAATTTATCCATACACTGGCAATAAAATTGGCACTTAACCATGTATTTTGGTCTTAAGATCTCATCAATTTACTGCTGCAAGTAATTTGGCATTTTGTCAGATGGTTGTCCCGTAGCCACTCTGTCTATGCACTTTGATTCTACAAACTATAACACTTCCCATCACTTGTCTAAAGCATACATACTCCATACGAGGTATTTGCAACTGTTGAGCTTGAACAACTTCAGTAAACCATTTGAAAACTTGTCTCGGTCGTTTATGCAGAGTAGTGGGTCTTTCATTTTGACACTTTGGCAGTTAATCATCATGTTGACGTGTTTTGGAATCCCTTTCATTCCTTTTCTAGTTGTGGTTGAACTTTTTTAGGCAATGCAGACGTGTTCTTGAATGTGCAGGTCATTTATAGCTGTGTGGGTTGTTTTTAGCTGTGGGGTACTTAAAACCCCTCAAAACAGACGTGAGAACTCATTACTGGATCATTTTTAGCTTCCCACACTCTAAAATGCATAAAATGTTGCCGAAACTCTGCCCAAGCATGAGAAAAGTTGCAGGCCGCTTCTGGAAGGTTAAAACAGTACTTTTCATCCTTTAAATGGCCCCAAAATCGTGCCCGAAGCTCCTCTACGTGATAGAAGACAATTTCAACATTAAAATGATGATTGGCACAAGTTTTAAAAGGAAGATCAACAAGAAAATGGTGCTGGAAATGAACATAAACCATAAAACAACAGTCTACATGTGCATAATGAAGGCATTTGGACGCTGAACATCCTCCAAGTCAGAAAATGCATCAACCAATCAAAATCCATCACTTGGGAATAGAAAGAAGACCTCACATAAGTGATGAGGGATGTGATGGCTATGCGCTAAAGACGAGGTTCAAACAGTAACTGTATGGTTTAATGGGGCTTGCGCTTCTATTTTCATGGATCAAGCAGTCTTATGAAGAAAAAAAATTTGTGCCGTGGGATTAATTAGAATCTTTTTCAGAAAAATAGGAGCCCCTACCTTTTGGAAATGAATCTTTCAACTGTGAAATTGAGGTGGGGTTAGAAATTGCCTCTACAGCTTAGAAAATTTTTAAAAAGTTTTTTGCCACTTGTCTATCACTTAAAATCTTAAATTCCTAAAAAAAATTAAAAATGAGAGAATTTTTATTATTTATTATTTTTTAGCAAAAATACTCCATTTATCCTAAAATTTTGGAGCGCAGTTGAATTGCAAAATTGAATTCATGGGACCACTAGCCTTAAAATATTCCTACAAAATCTAAGCAACATCCACTGAATTTTTTTAGGAAGCCCCCCTCCATGGGACCATACCCTAAACCTTATAAAATTTAATTGAAATCTTTCATTTCACGTGTCATTCACGCCCTCCGTAAATATTTGAAACATTTAAAAATGTTTTAATTCTTTTTTCAAATTTAAGACAGTGCAATTGGTAATTGAATTTCTCCGCAGGCCAAACGATCCTTGTATTTTCATTTAAACATGCACAACAAATAGAATTTTGTGAGTTTTTTTTTAAACTGGACCTTCTCACAGTAGTTTAATAAAGAATTTGTTTGGATGTTGAAACATCTCTAATCGTTATGAAAATGGAATTATAGGCTATTGAAGACAAATGAACAGTTGGGTTGTCGTTGGAATATAACAATTTGAAACTTTTTACAAGACCCTACGGGCCTGTCCAAAATCACAACAAATTAGAATCACCATCAAAACTTGTTGGGGGCCATGAAATTGAGCATGCATGATCCTTATGATTTATCAAAAACTTTTACCAACAAGATTTTTATGATTACCCACAAATTGAAAAATTCTCATGTCGAAAGTTTGAAGCCAACTAGTTGCCACAAGGCTTAAAAATAAGGTTAGGCCGCCAACTGAAAGGTCGAATTGCACTAGGAAAATTGAAAAAACATGTGTTATTAGGTCATATTTTGGTTGATCCACAAGGCTCTTATTATATAGTGGTCATACTCTTGTTGATCAACAAGTCTAACATCATCCTCATCACTAGAGAAGGGATTTTTAGTTTGACTAAGGAGACGATTAAGGTAAGATGAAGACATGGTTAAGAAATTTGGGTTAGGATGGCTAATTTGGTGGATGAAGGTTTGATTTTAAACCCTAGCAAGAGGTAAAGACAATCAATTAAATAATTTTTTGGTTTTTGGTTTTTCAAAAAAAAAGAAAGGGATTTCGTTGTTTTTTCAAAATTTTCAATTTTTTTTTTAGTTTTGAAATCTTACACTAAAAATAAGATAAAAGATTAAAAAATCCAAGGCTGAAAAGAATGAGGCCCCATTTGGTTTCAAGTGGGTAGTTAATTTAACAATAATAAACACAAATAACACACCAACAATCCTTAAATTAATCAAGTGGGAGTGACTTTTAGTGTGGATCCACAAGCCAAAGGCTAATATGCTTACTTATGAATCGATAGCTAGGGATCACTACCTCATAGAAAAGTGTAAGATCCTTTAACAAATGTTGCTAAAAGTTTTACCTTGGTTAGCTCTATCTCATCACATGGAGGTACATCATGAGTAAATTTAAAGTACAATCCACATCCTTTGCACCACACTAAAATATGGTCAAAAAATAATATCTAAGCTAGATATAAAATTTCTAAGTGAATCCTCAATATGCCACAAGGGCACACGAGACCTAATCTATGAATTTAAAAGTACAACAATGTCAAACAATCGATAGAAGAGGGTACAAAGTTCTTGTGGGCTTGGCTTGAATGACAAAGCTATAACTTCCAAAAAGTGTGTCTTTCGATTCACCCTTCGCTATTTATACTTCGTCGAAACACTACAATTGAAGTCATCTTTAGGGTGATGAAATCCCTAGATAGATGTTCTAAAAATGAGAAAAAAATGTTTATAATATTCAAAGTCACACAAGCATGCGCGAGAAGAGCATATGCACACTCTTTCAAAATTAAAAGAACAGTTATTTGATTAACCAAATTGAAAGGTGATGTTCCTTTTAATCCATCATAGCAATTGTTTGAAAAAAGACATAAAAAAGGGCACACAAATGAAAAAGATCTATGAACTTGTTTTCTAACCATCCTACAAAACAAATATGTCAAAATTTTGATTATTTTTCTCTTTTGCTTGTTGAGAAGACCGTTTATGTGTTTTGTTCTTCAACAATGAAAATGTATTGCATTCAATGATTAATTTAAAGCATATAAAGATGGTTTCAAACTGAAAAATTAACTACACCATTAGACTCCTTGTGAAACTTTGATATATATATATATAATAAAAAAAGGATATTGTGTGCATAAAATGGTTTGAAGAATTAAAAGAAAGCATTTAATTAAGTGATTTTATTCGATTTTTTGTATCTAATTTAAAGGAATAGCATAATCCATGGCATTTGACTCATAATCAACTTTCCAACACCTACAAAAAATTGAAAATCCAATAAATTAAGCAAAAGTTATTAGCATTTTACTACAGATTGATACTTTTGAAAATTGTGAAGGGGAAGAGCAAACAATTTTGGACAAGTGATTAAACCAATGCCAATTAATTTTTTTACCAAAAAAAAAAAAAAGATTAACTATTAACAAAATTTAAGATGTGTAGCATTGAATTCACAGTCCAAAAAGTACAAATCCATACAAATGTACGGATTATAAAAGTGCCCAAAAAATAAGTTGTTTTAAGTCTTAAATATTATCCTAAACCAAAATATGAACTATTATATATGAAAATATATTTTTTGGTCCTTTCAGATGCAACTATGATGTCTATTTATCTTAAAAGGCCTATAAAAACTTGATTGTTTAAATCTCTTGAAAAAACTTGCAGCCTACAAAACAAGAAACAAACAAAACACTCACAAACAATAAATGTTAAAGGTTACTGTGTTCATGTTGGATTCACCAAAATGTATACTACAATGAAATGAGAAAATAAGAAATAAAAAGACTTGAATTCATAAAATCTAAATTTAAATCTAATTCCTATTTATTGATCCCATTGCGAAACTCAAAAATCAATGTTAATTTATTTGCCTTGGATGTATGTGGATGCAATGTAACAACATAACACTTTGATTGATGATTGATTTTGACTCATGGTAGATTTCAACCGAGTTGATTTGCATAAAATGTGAGATATGAAATGATGAAGGAATGATCTTATTTATAGATTTTTTGAGGAAAAATCAATTAGGAGATCTTTTATGTTTACTTTTGTGTGTGTTGTGCGTGTTTTGTCATTGTTTCTTTCATCTTTACATGTTACACTTTTGTTTATTTGTGCTATATAGCCACTTTATGAGCATGTGTTCAAAGGCATAAATCTACAAATAATTTCAGCACTACTCTACAAAAGTCATACAATTGAATAAGATTTGTGATGAACTAGATATTGATTTGAACGAACTACTTAAGGTACACATAACAAATAGAGTTGTATGTTTTTAATTAAAATGAAACCACCTTTTCTAAATATAATATCAATTTTAAGTTAACTCACAATAGACTAATAAAGGTTGCATCATGGAGATACCATAAATAGTGAGCATTAGGTTTTCAGTTCATTAGTTTAGTGTAGAGTACTTCTAGATTTAAGTGGGTGTATTTTTACATCAATGTTTCAACATTCTCGTGTAGAATGCTTTTAGATTTAACTATGTGTATTTTTGCATCAATGTTTTGTATCACATCTATTGATCCAACATCCTGATGTAAAGTGATTCTAAATTCAATTGTGTATTTTTGCATTGATGTTATGGATCACAATCATGATCCAACGTCCAATTGTGTATTGTTGCATTGATGTTTCAGATCACGTCCAATGATCCAACGCCTTGGTGCAAAGTGCTTCTAGAGTCAAACGTGTGTATTTTTGCATCACTGAGTGTGATCTGAAATGTCGACGCAAAAATACACACTTGAATCCATAAGCACTCGACACTATACTTTAAATACTTTAATTTACATAAAGTCTTATAATTGCCCATTATACAATTACTCAGTGATGTTGGATCATTGTGTGTGATCTGTAACGTCAATGCGAATATACACACGGTGAAAACTAGAAGCACTCTACACTATACCATAAATAGTTTAATTTACATAAGGCCTTACAATTGCGTGTTATAAAATTACTCTTTGTGGGACAATATTATGGAAACAAATCAAAACAAGTTTGACATTTATTGTAAAAGAAATCTTTATTTTCGTATATAAATAGAACAATTGTATTCCACCCTCCACCTCCACAGCCAGGGCATTATTTATGGCAAATAAATGAAAGAAAATTTGAACTTTGAGTTGTCTTATGACAGGAAACCATTTCTGTTGCGTTGTTTTATTAATGCAACTCTTAGTTCCCATAAGTAGTATGGGATGGATATTTTGAAAAAAGCATTGAGCACTGAATTGGTATGTTACAAGAAATCATTTCTTTCATCAATATCAGCAACTAAGCACAAGGCAACATTAGTTATAATTGAATTATCAAAGCCCGATCTGAAAGATCTTCCCACTGGTGTGTTTCACCAAAATGCAGCCAGCATTACTTATCGTAATTGAAATTTTCAAATTTCATTCTGAATTATCTTCCAATCAGCGGGGTTTCAGCAGAGTTACTTCTGTTCATGAAACTCTATAGCCAACCAATATTTTTAAATCCTGGATAATGTTATGCAATTTCAGTGGCCCACAAAAACCTTCCAACACATGGAGTTGGATAATTTCATAGTGTACATACCAGCAGGCTGGAAGGTTTATGCATCCATCATTCCTCTCTTCAAACTCCTAGACAATTCTATACAATTTCAGTGGCCCTCAATTACCTTCCAAGTTCCAACACATAGTAACTATCACAGCAGGCTGGAAGGTTTATGTATCCATAGATTCCCCTTTTCAAAATCCTTACATTTAGTACAAGATTATACCTGATAAGAGAGCAATTTTTCATTGGTCAAATTTAGCTTATGAAATACCAGATAGAAACATTCATATTCATAAATATTTATGATACAGGAAACTTGATAGTGCCTTCATATTAAGACCTTTGTAATTTCTCTGGACTCGGACGTTATATCCTTGAATGGGTGGATAGTATTATTTAATGAATCTTCTTTCTGAAATGAAATCAGATATGATGTCACGTTATCCTGTTATCTTCTGAATGTAAGCTCTTTGCACAAATGATCAGCACATCTACATGAACAGCTACTGAGGTTTTCAAAACAGGATTGGTGATATAGCAGCCCACATGAATGACAACGTATCACATCTTCTTCCTGTTCGGGACAACAAGAGTCATCAAACTCTAGTGACATTTAAACGGCCCTTATCTATGTTGCAACAAATAGTGAATGATGCAAGAGTACGTGTCAGTAGATATAAATCAAATATCAAAGTTGAAAATGCTTTATAACAAGAAAAAAATATTCAAACCTGAAAAGGAAATATATGGCTAGAAGGGTTCAGGCACCTTAAACCAGCACCGCATGATTTTGCCTCTGAATAACATATGGAACAAAGCTGTGTGATATGTATATGCATCTTTTTCAACACATCCTCCATTAGAATTGGAAGAGCTACAGTAAGCAACTTCACTGGTCAGTTACCATGCTGATTACTCCAGACTCATACATATGTAAACATGCTTAAGCTTACAACTGGAGACTGTACGTACACATGCTTAAGCTTACAACTGGAAACTGTACTTCTGAATTGAATGCTTAGTATTGACTATAAAATAACACATTTAATTCTAAGGAAACATCATGCTAGCACAACTCAAAGAATGCATAATGAGTGAATACCTTGGGGGATTCACTTAGTGAACAATGAAATGACACACTTAATTTCATTTCTACCCTTTAAAGTTATGTTTTTGATACCCAATCTAGATACACTATTATAATTAAAATACCTCCCTTTAAAGTTATATACCCAATCTAGGTATCCTATGTATCTTTTTTGTGGTTATTTTAAAATTGTTGCCATGAGTTTTCCACAGTCCATGAAGTAGATGTATGATAGCTTTTGATTGAAAAATATATAGTTAAAAGTTAAAACCAAAAGTTAACATTCATCTATTTCAAAAAATTTGTATCCCCATATTATTTCTACCCCTCAATTTTGTATAGAAAATGGCATGTCCACCACTCATCTGTTTCTTGGAACATTTAAAGTATTTCCTATTTTCTAAATGTTTAGTTCTGCACTTGCTAAAAGATATTACTTTAAATGTTTTTGCCTATTAATCTAAAGAGACTTGTGGCCTGCAGCGATAAATGTGAAAAGACTCATCTAGAACACCTAGACAACTTTCAAAATTGGTCCAAGGAAATGATCAAATACACATCTTATGGAGATTGTAAAAGCAACCCATGTTATTTATAGAATTTTATACCCCTCATATTTTGCATAGAAAATGGCATGTCCAACACTCATCTGTTTCTTGGAACATTTAAAGTATTTTTATTTTCTAAATGTTTATTTTTGCACTTGCCAAAAGTAATTACTTTAAATGTTTGCCTATAAATCTAAAGAGATGTGTGGCGTGTAGCGATAAACATAAAGAGACTCGTCTAGAACACCTAGACAACTTTCAAAATTGATCCAAGGAAATGATCGGATATGCATCTTATGGAAATTGTAAAAGCAATTGACAAGTTTCAAGAAAGGCTAAAGATTGCTCCTAGTGATGATCTCATGTGTATTGAGGCCCAAAAGAATGCATCACTTTATTTTAATATTCTACTATGCAATACATTTGCAAGAAAACATGTATGAAGGATTACCACCTCACAAAGGAAGCATTTGAACTGGTAGTTGGTGAGGTTGAATCATGTTTCCTTTAGTCATTAGTAGCCACAGGTGAGATAATTGGGTGTTGCAGCACAGTGTATTGGTGAACTGGCTACTCAAATAATGTTGAATGCTTTCCATTATGTTGGTGTTAGTGCCAGGAATGTTACTCTAGGTGTTCCTTGACTGAGAAATTATAAAGGTGGCAAAGAAAATAAAAACACCGTCACTTTCAGTGTATCTCAATCCAGGGGTCAACAAGACGAAAGAGCAAAGAATGTCCAATGTGCTTAAGAAAAATTAAATAGAATGCTTTAAGTTTCAGAAAGCAAACATTTTATGTACAGTGTTGAGTTGTCTTAATACAATGTCTCAACTATATCTAGGTTTTGAGTGTTTTGAATTGAATTACTAATGAGGAGTGTCAAATGTTAGGATTGAACCCAAAATACGCTCACCCAGACTGGATGATTTTACAAGTGCTTCCAATTCCTCCACCCTTAAGTCAGACGTTCAGTGATGGACACCACATAAAGGAGTGAGGTATTTTTAACATTTTCCTCGTGTTTTAGACACATGGCCTCATACTTTTAGTTCAAATTTACCAAACATTATAAGCTTATGCTTTGTGAACACGTTTCTGGAGATTGGCATGCTTAATTTCATTGATGCTTGAAAAGTTTTGATAGAGTTCTTTCTTATTATTTTTCAGGATGATCTCACCCATCAGCTTGCTATAATTATTAGACACAATGAAACTCTAAAAATGTGGCAAAAAAGTAGGGCTATATAATTTGGCAATGAGCCACCTAGCCAGCCAAGGGTAAATTTTGTTTTCAACTTTTCATTGGTATTGATTATGTTCTTGTTTTTATGCACTAACCTATGTTTTATGCTTTTCATTGTTGGGAAACCTAGTGGTCAGGACAACCGATTAATATGCAGTAGATTGAAAGCCAAAGAGGGTCACAACAGGGGTAATTTAATGACGAAGCATGCATATTTTTCTGCACATACAGTTATTACACCTTATTCTATTAACATTGATGAATTAGGAGTGTCATGCCCCAAAATTGCAACACCAAAAACCCAAGCATCAAAATGCAAATAAATATAAATATCAAACAATTTAAATATTATTATTATTACAATCATACTATATATATATGTGGGTGGTTGGGCGGGTGTCTCTCCACAAACATAGTTGTGGAGAGTCAGAATTCGTGGCGACCATAATGACTCATCTTCCCTTCCATGAGTGCTTGAGGGGTTAAAGCTTGAATGCTTGACACACAAGACAATTTGTTCTTAGCTGGCGGATCTTTTGCCAACGGACTCCTGAGTTGGTCATTACGATTGACAACCTCAGACTCACGAGGCTTGCTCCGTTTAAACACATTTTCATCATGTTTTTAAGTGCAATTGTAGTGCGGTCTTTTCAGGCAGACGGTTCACATGCTTGAGGCCCAGTGGCATAATATGGCTTCATTCTCGACCATTGTGGATTCACTTATAATGATGTATAAACGGTCATTCCATATGTTCAGTGCATTTTGTGAGCTGTCATTCTGACAAAGCCTTGGGTCTCTCGCAGTTTTTTTGGTGGGTTAAATATAGCAACTTTGGTCAGTTTTTGTTAGTGTTTCTTAGATCAGATCATAAACAGAAAGTACTTAAAGTATTGCAACACATAAGATAATAAACAAAGCAAGATACCTTGGGAAAACCCTCCTCTTGAGGGAGAAAAACCCAGCAAATAATCCTCTTATATAAGATAGAACAAGAGCAGAAATCTGCTTACAACTCAGGCCTAGCACATAGGCGAATTTAATACAATGAACAATAGCACTTCTCCTAAGTGCGAATATGAATCACCTTGAAATAGGTCTGCTTCTACAAGATAATAATCTGCTGCTTAAGTGTGAACTGCTGTGAGGAAAATGCGAATTGAACTTGATATCAAATGACAAGGAAAGACCTTGTACTTATACAAAATGAGGTACCTCCTCACTTAGGTCAGCCCTTTTAGAATAAACAAATAAACATAATAAATGATAATTACAAGGTAGGTCGGCCCCAATCAATAAACAAATCATGCGAACCATTATAGGGTCGGCCCTTTATATTTATCAAAATTTAGTAACATAAATTAAATAGCCGAAAGACTATCATTTAATTTATGCTTTCTTCTTGAAGCGTGTGTAATGGAAGTGCAGCCCTAAGCTACTATAACATCAACACTCCCTCTCAACTAGGGATGATACTTCCACCTACACAAGACACATCATCTCAATGTGAAAACAAATAGAATATCACCTCATCGTGATATCAACCATCATGGCTACCTCCATAGATGGTATGTACAAGTGCTCATCATTTAATGTAATGTTGTCACCTCAATGTGACTTTCACCATAGCTCCTCCAGAGGGTGATACACAAGCACAAGTAAATCATCACGGATTCCCTCACGTGATGTTGTCATGGAGTCACACACATGACATCCACCATGGCTCTCCCAGAGGGTGGAAACAAGGGCTTTCACCTCAAATCTCAAAGAGAAATGCACTACCAAGGGCTTACACCTCAAATCTTGAGAAATGCATTACCAAGGGCTTACACCTCAAATCTTTCTCAATAAAGAAATGCATTATCAAGGGCTTACACCTCAAATCTCTCTCAATAGAGAAATGCATTATCAATTTTAAAAAATCACTGATACTGAGACTCCTTAGTCAAAGCCACATTCTCCACCATACCAAGTTTTTCTCGAAAGTACACAAACTTGATCCTGGAGAGCGGCTTGGTGAGAATGTCTGCCGTTTGCTCATCAGTGCTGATATACCTCAACTGTATAGCTTTCCTTAGTACCATATCTCTAATATAATGGTACTTGATCTCAACATGCTTTGTTCTGTCATGAAACACGGGATTGACATAAAGCTTTACGCAGCTCTGGTTATCATAGTGTATAATGGTAGGCACCATTGATTGTTCAAACAATCCTGCAAGGAACTTATGAAGCCACACTGCCTCACGAGCTGCTACACAAGCTGCAATGTATTCTGCCTCGGTTGTACTCAAAGCCACTGACGACTGTTTCCTGCTACACCAAGAAATCATAGCAGAACCCAAACTGAAGCAACAACCAGAGGTACTTGTTGTGACTTTTCACACATCACCCCATCCAAGATGGGGACCCCCTAATTTTTGCTCCATTCTGGTCTTTTGGCTTTGGTTCTCTCTGTCTCTGATCTTTTGTCCTTCCGGGGATGTCCCGTTTGACCTCAGTTGAAGTAATTGACAAATTTAGGGTTGCTATCCTTTAGACCCGTTCGAGGTCAAGATTGAGTTACTCAGGTGAAATCTAAGTGCAGCAACACATTCAGAAAGCTCAAGGCAGAATCCCCCTGAAATCTCACTGAAATCCGACCACTTACTATTTTTAGTAAGTACCTAATTTGAGGCTTGTTCCTCAGGATTTCGGGATTCTAACTACTTCAGCACAATCAGGCAGCTTCAGAGTGCCTACACGCGAAATTTGAACGGATTCAAACAACTGGCTATTTTTAGCAGTTCAGCCTTCGGAGGCTATTTTCAGGGTTTAGACAAGCAATTCTCCGATAATGACAGGAGAATTGATCTGGGTTTTCCAAGACCTTCGCGATGGTGTAACATGCAAGCAAGTGGTGACTTTCAGAGGTCAGCCTTCCGAGGCTATTTTTAGGGTTTGCATGCAAGAATTTTCAATGCATGTCCGGATATTCCATCTGGGTTTCACAAGAGCTTCGCAGTGATATGACATGCAAGTGGATCGGATCAGTTTTCAAGGACTTACTATTTTTAGCCAGTGCCAGAACTTTGACCAGTTTTCTGGGTTTTTCTGGGTTTTTTGAGATCCCACAGGCACTGTGACATGCAAACTCGTCCGACATCCGATGGACCACTTTCTGGACACTTACTATAAATAGCAGCTCCAGTCCAGCAGCTACCTAGCACTTCATTCCATCGAGCAGAACGACAAGCAGTATAAATCAGGAGCAGTCGGGACCACGTGCAAGTCAGATTAGGGTTTCCCTGCCATGTCTAAAAATAGATGAAGCGAAATGCAGAGATGTCAGAACGAAGCACGCCGCCATGATCAGCATCCTTCAAGCTACCTACTGGCAAATTTTGAGCAAAATCGGAGGACTTACTATTTTTAGTAAGTCAGGACACGGCTATAAATAGCAGGCCTGCGCCGGAAGTCGGTATGAACAGAGCACTCAAGTTATCAGGATCAGACATAGCAAGTTTCAGGTCGAACGGAGCTACTGAAGCAGGCAACTTTGAAACTTACTATAAATAGCAGGTGGCTAAAAATAGCACGTCATCACCAGAAGCAAGCATGAGCAGGTCTCTCACAGCATCAGAGGCAACTGGAGCAAATTTCAAAGCAAACAGAGATACGGGAATTGATCAATTCTAGGGTTTGCTAAAAATAGCATATATATTGTGCCGGATAAGATGTGAACAGGATGACGACACCAGATGGAGGCACAACCACGCCAGTTCCAGTGCAAAGCAGGGTGAAACGCAATGAAACCCTAATTTTACTAAAAATAGAAAGCCAGAACAGGGTTAGGGCGTTGGAAATTTACAAATGATAGCTGACAAGCACACACCCTCATACACGCCCAGGAGAAATGAAAGGTACAAAAAAGTTCTAAGTATGAAATTCCCTTGGGCAAGTTTGAAATGCGCCTTCTAGAGGCATGAAAATTATCCTAAGGCATAGAAATTCTTCTAAGGCAAGAGATTTTCCTCCTCATCCCCCAAATGCGCTTGAGGAAGGTGAAAGGTCAAGCTTGGGCGTGGATTTTCCATCTCACATGGTGAAATGCGCCTAAAATGGAAGTTACATGGCCTAAATGCGCCCAAGGAAGCTGAACAGTCACTCTGGGCGTGGGTTTTCCATCTTGCATAGGAAAATGCGCTTGAAGAAGGAAGTCAACACCCTCATATGCGCCAAGAGGAGGTGAAGAGCCACTAAGGGGGGACGGAATTCCTTCCAACACTAGCAAATGCGCCCAAGAGTGGAAGCATCATGTGCTAAATGCGCTAGGAGGAGGTGAAAGGTCACTTAGGACGTGGAAATTTCCTCTAACACTATGAAATGCGCCCAACTTGGAAGCCACCTAGCCCATATGCGCTTGGGGAAGCTGAAGGGTCACAGGATAATGGAAGGTTGTTTCTCACATGTGATATATGCGCTCAAAGATAAAATGGAAGTCTAGTGTAGGATATGCGCCAAGAGGAGGTGAAGGGTCATATCTTAGGCGTGGGGTGATGAAGGAAATGCGCTTGAAGGCAAGGAAGCTACATAGTCAGAATGCGCCAGAAGGAGGTGAAGAGTCACCCTAGGCGTGAGATTTCTTCATGGCATTTGCGCCCCAAGTAAAAGGTAGAAGGTGAAAGGTAAAAGCGTTAAGTGGTGAAGGTGAATTGCGCTTGAAGGTGGAAATTTATTATATGAAATGCGCCTAGTGAGTGGGGACTCAAAATGAAAATTGCTAAGAAATGTCTAGGCGTGGAATTGCCTAAGGAATAAGATGGAAGAAGGACATGCTATATGCAGATGAAATTTAGATTTTCAAAAAAAAAAAAAATTCCTAAGGTATTTTCTAGAACACGCCTAGAGGATGATGCTAGTTTCCAGAGTTAGAAAAATCTTCAGAGAGGAAAACTCTTCAGAGGAAAATCAAGAAAATTGGCCAGGATCAAAGAGATTGAAATTATGGAATGGAACGCATCAGGAAGGGGAAGAAATAAACATTAGCCATTTTTATTATTTTTAAATAATAAAAATTAAAAGAACCCCTTCGTCCGGATACACATGAAAACGATGGATTCTGGAAGGATTTTTCTTCTGGGTATTAAACATTTGCAATTCAGAGGTGATTCAAACGTTCTCCGCGCCATGTCCACATCGTTTCAATGGATATTTTGCCCAGTGCCTATTTTAAATAAAATTCCTAAGGCAAAATTGAGAGATTTCTCTAAGGCAAACGAACAAAATGAATGAAAGGCACTTTGCTAGAAGTTTTGAGCTAGATAATTTTGCCAAAGCGAAGACAAGATCAAATGACTTAGCCAAACGTTTCGAAATTGTTCAAGGAAGTGAACAATTTAATATTTTAAGAAATCAAAAGCGACGAGGCAGGCCTGTGCAGAGGTGATGAATTCATAATTCTAGAAGATGCCTCAGATGACAAGTGTTACAACGGAGAAAAGAGAGGGAAAATGAATTCGAAAATTTGCTAAGTATAGCCTCTGCAGGAATTCAACCAGGCTATAAGATTTTCAAATCCTCTTCATTCCTCTCACCAGTTGCTGAATGCAAAAATATTGGCTAAGTGAAAGTACGAATTTTTGAAGAGATTGCAATTGCTGAGAAGTTCGCTGAAATGCAAATTTGTAAAAGTTGAAGTTGCTGAAGGAAGTGCGACTTAACTTGCTGAGGCTGCAGTTGCTGAGAGGTACGAATTTGCCAAAAGTCTGAAGTTGCTGAATGCTGAAGTACGACTTAAGGAGAAGGTTTGAAGTTGCTGAAAGTTGCTAAGTTAGAGGGAAAAGTACGAACTTCAAAAGAGGAGGTTTCAAATTTATTGAAAGTAAATTGCTGCAAGCAAACATTTCCAAGTGTTTGGCATTGTGTTGCTGCAACCAGAGAAGAAACTTCTAAAGACGTTGAAATAAACAGGCGTAGTTGAGGTTTGCAGCTGAAAGTGACAAAGTGTTGCAGCCTTTTTATTTAAAAAAAAATCTGCTGGCACCCTCAAAAGCGATATATTGTTTTATAAAATCTTGTTTTCTAATGACTCTCTTGCCTTTTTTGCAGAATGGCCGAATCAAGCAGAAGAGCTGCAGGCAGAAACAACCACACCGAGTCCAGACAGGCTGTGATCAAGAAATTGGGCAAGTCATTCTTGCCAGAATCCAAATTTTCATCCAAGCTCGGCAGGCTAGCTGACACGAACTTAGGCTCATTCAACATAGAAGCATTCAGAAGAAGGATAATGGGGACTGGAGGCCATCACCCGTCAGTGACTTCGCACAGTATTGTCAGAAGTGGATTGTATGCAGCTGCCAACTTTCTGCCAGCTATCCGATGTCCAGAGCTCATCATGGAGTGCGCCTACCACTACAATGCAGAACAGAGGACGGTCACTTCGCCAGATGGCAAGGTACTGGCTAACCTGACACCTGAAGCGATCGGAGAGGCATTCGGGATTCCAGTTCATGAGAAGATGATCTACAAGACGAAAGAGAGAGCTGGAAAGATGTACTCATCCACCACAGACCGGTGTGCTGATTTGATAAACACTAGGTGGATGATTAAACCCAAGCCAACTCGCACCAAATTGCCCAAGCAGATAGTCTCAGAGGACTTGAGACAGGAATTTGGTGATCTCATTATGATGCTGAGCAGAGTTGGAGGATGCCCCCAAGCGTTCATCTTTGAACCTTGGATGTTCTATTTTGTCAACCTGGTGTTGGAGGGAAAGGATTACATGGATTGGGCACTGATGATCAGTGATAACATACATGAGCAGCTTCGTGGCGTGAGGAGAATGAAGACATTTTACATGGGCTCCTACCTTGTCTATATGCTGGCTCGCATGACGAGATATAGAGGGATCTCTTACAAGGAACCAATCGGTTGCGGATCCCATCAGTTTAAAATATATGAAGCTTGTCCACAGTTGCATCTCACAAGCACAACTAATTACAAGAGGGTCAATGATGCCTTTACAATGCATATCACGAGGACCTTGCAGCAGAGAACCCACCACAGAATATCAAGGGAGGCACAAGAAATGATTGAGAAATTCGGATGTTGGTTTATCCAATTTCCAAAATTCACCTACATAAGGCTGCAAGGATTTTCCTCCTATCCATACAGATTGCCTCGGTATCCCACAAACAGGATAGTGATGCTGGAAGTATCTAGGCAACTGATTGCCTATGATAAGATTCAGAAGAAGAAGAAGAAAGGTGGACTCGGATTCCCGATTACTATGGGAAATTCAGATGAAATCTGCCCATCGCTGCAAGCAGCAAGAGAGGCAGAAGGGAGCTCCAATTCTTCCACCTTTCCTATCACACCAGCAGGCATTACTACGATCCCCACAGAAACATCAGGTGGATATTGACAGAGGAGTTCAGGCACAAGGTGCAGATCGAAGACTTTTGGGCTAGTGCAGTGGATGAGATCGAGGTCAGAAAGAGAATGTTTTCTCGGATACCGTTGGGGATGGTCAGAGAGTGTGAGATCATCCCGGTGCCAGATCAAATTGAGGAGGATATAAACGTAGTACAGGCTGACTACGAGACAGTAAGAGATACACCTCTGCCACTCCCAGATTGGTCTGAGCCAGAGGTCACTGACTTGGATACACTTTGTATCCCAGTCTTGACATTTACGTGGAGTTGGGTAGAGAGGCATGTCAGCCGACTCAAGGGAAGGTCAATTCCCCTTACCTACAATTTGATGGGAGACAGCAGATTGCGGACAACTAATCAGAGGAGACGGAGTAATCCAACTCCAGAGCCTCGAGGAAAGGAGCCAGTTCGACCTGAGCCAGTGGTAGTTGAGGAGTCCATGCATACGCCATCTCGGACACACTCTCCAAGCTTACAGGAGGTGTCTTTGTTTGTTGATCAGAGGGAGAGATTGGATGTAGAACAGACGGTGCGAGTGGAGAGTCAGCCACCTCGTAGAGAATCAGTGGGTCAGAGCATCAACATGCCCCAAGAAGATCATCAGCAGGAAAATCAGCAAGAGACATGTTGTGACCTTTTTCACACATCACCCCATCAAGATGGGGACCCCCTAAATTTTGCTCCATTCTGGTCTTTTGGCTTTGGTTCGCTCTCTCTCTGGTCTCTGGTCCTTCCGGGGATTGTCCCGTCGTTTGACCCGGGTTGAAATATTGGTCAAGTCTGTGTAATTAGGGTTTTCATCCTTCAGGCTTATTTAAGGTCAGACTGAGTTATAAAATTGAAATCTAAGCTTAGAGCAGCAGTCAGAAGACTTCCAGCAGAGTCCCCTAAATTTTCACTGTATTCTGGCAACTTACTATTTTTAGTAAGTATTCAACTTGGGACTATTTTATTGAGATTTTGGAATTCTGTCAGTTCCACTGCATCCGAGTGACATCAAGCTGTCTACACGTAAATTTTGAGCCAGATCAGACGACTTACTATTTTTGGCATTTTGGGCTTTAAGAGCCATTTTCAGGGTTTCCACATGGGCTTTTCAGATGCATGTCTGGAGAATCCTTCTGGGTTTTCCAAAACCTTCGCAATGATGTAACATGCAAACCGAGACAACCACTTTCAGAGTTCAACCTTCGGAGGCTATTTTTAGGGTTCGCATGCAGTGTTTTTCAACGCATGTCGGGTTTTTCTTCATGGGTTTTTCGAGAGCTTCGCAACGGTGTGGCTTGCAAGCAGAGAAGATCGAGTTTTGAGGACTTACTATTTTTAGCCAGTGCATGCATACAGACCAGTTTTCTGGGTTTTTCTGGGTTTTTGAGATCCCGCGGCAATATGACATGCAAAACCATCCGAAGTGGATGAGTCACTTTTCAGAGCTTTCTATTTAGTATTATTCCTCCGGCATTCCTAACATCAACATTCGTGCCGCAAAACGATGCCAGTATGAACGAAGTCAAGGGACCGTTCGGGATACATGCAAGTCAAATTAGGGTTTCCACTTTTATAGGAGGTGAAATCCAGAAATAGCCGAAACAAAGTACCCCACCCATGTCAGCACACTTCAAGGTACCTGCGGCAAAATTTGAGCAAAGTCGGAGAACTTACTATTTTTAGTAAGTCAGGGCACGGCTATAAATAGCAGGTCTGCACCCGAGGTTGGCATCCGAGTAACCCTCAAGCTATCAAGATCAAGCGTTGCAACTTTCAGGCAAACCGGAGCTACTAAAGTCAGAAAGTCAAACTTACTATAAATAGCAGGTGGCTATAAATAGCAGGTCAGGGCAGAGGACTGACAAAACAGGTTCACAAGGCAGAGAATATCATCTGATGAAATTTTCAGGCAAAACGGAGCCTTAGAGGTTGAAAATCAAGGGATTTGCTAAAAATAGCACAACTTGCTAAAAATAGAATGCAAGAGCAGGAACAGGCAGAGGCTTGAAAAACGCCTAAGGCAAAAATGAAAGCTCACCTAGTAAAATGCGCCCACCTCAAGGATTGAAGCCTTGAAAAGTTTCTAAGGCAAAAACAAAAGCTCACCTAGTAAAATGCGCCCACCTTGATGACTCTCTCAAAAAGTTTCTAAGTCATAAAATCAAAGTAGCCCCTTCCAAATGCGCCCATGGTGAAAATGAAAGCTCACATGTGTAAATGCGCCCACCTAGCAAAACAAAAGCATGGGGTCTCATTTGCGCCCAAGGAAGAAGAGGATAGGTGAAAAGCGGCTAAGTATGAAATTGAAAGTGCAACACCTCATTTGCGCCCAAGGGTAGTGATGCCTTGAAAAAGTTCTAAGGCGTGGAAAGTGAAAGCTCACCTAGTGATTTGCGCCCTCACCTCAAGGATTGAAGACTCAAAACGTCTAAGGCAAAAAGAATGAAAGTAGACCCATGTAAATGCGCCCTCCTTGATGACTCTCTCAAAACGCCTAAGGTCAAAATGGAAGCTTGGCCTAGCAAATGCGCCCATGATGAAGAAGGATGGTGGAGGCCGAAATTCTTCTAAGGCATAAAATGAAAGTAGAGAGGTCAAAATGCGCCCTCAAGAAGATACATGGCTTGAAGAAATTTTAAGTGGTGAAAATAAAACCAGACACACCCATATGCGCCCAAGGCAAGATAAAGTGGCTAGGACTTGGAGAAATTTCTAAGTCAAGAAAATGAAAGCTCAAGACCCCATATGCGCCCAAGGTTGCTGGAGAAAATTTTTCTAAGTGTGGAGAATGAAAGTGGCTCATGCTAAATACGCCCTTGATTGAAAATGTTTCTAAGGCGTGGCAAGGGTAAAAGCTAGCAAAATAAAACATCACTGAGTGAAATGCGCCCAAGATGTGAGATGACTGGAGAAAATTTCTAAGTCGCAAAAAATAAATGCCAAGGGATCAAGTGCGCCAGAGGTGTAAAGTGAGGAATTTTTTTTAAATGAAATAAATATTTCATCAAAAATATGCGCCTATGGTAGAGAAAATGTTAGAAAATTTTTTCTAAATGGAATAACATTTCACTGGGGAAAAATACGCCCTTGGCATGGAAGGATGATTTGATGAGTTTTAAAATTCTCCAAAGGCAGTTGAAAGTTGACGAATTTTTTTTCAAGGGGAAGATTTGATATCGATGAATATTTTCCATGGGTCAAGTGAAAAATCAAATGAACCCGTTCAAAATGCACCCATGAGTTAACAGAGTTTGAAAATTAATTTCCTAAGGGAAATTTTAATATTTTCAGAAGAAATTCGTTTTGCCTAGATTATTTTCCTGACAGAAGTTAAATCTCAAAGGACGAATTATTTCGAGCACGCAAACAAGTTTTTAATCGCCCGGAGTTGAACGTTTTAATGAGAGAATTTAAAATGTCTAAGGCAAATTTTATGAAATCGAGGATTTAAATGACAGACATTTTAAAAAGTTGGAAATAAATTTGCTACTCCCACGAATTTTTTCGAGTTGAATTTATTTAAACACTGCGAGATTTTAAAATGGAATTTTAAATCAAGTCAAGTGATTGTTTTTCTCGCGAGTTGTTTAAATCGCCAAGAGTTAACTGGCAGACTAAGAGGAAAATTCGAAATTTGAAGAAGAAGGAATCATTATTAATGGCGACTGCCATAATAACCGGCTGACGACTAGCCCACTACTGCGCTTGAATTAGAAGATTCCGAACGAAGATAGTGGGAAATTGATGAAGGTGCTAAAAATAGCCCCAGCACTACTTAGCAGGATTCTCCGGGAAAAGTTATTTAAACAATCTCTTCTCTCATTTCTCCTCACATTATTTCGAAGTTGAAGTTGCTGAAGAGGTTCTGGAGAGATTAAATATTTTCCAAGTGGTTGAGGAGAGAAATTCTGTGAGAGTTTATTTTATTTCGGAGTGTTGAGTTGCTGAAAGTACGAAGTGCTGGAGAAATCTTCATTTGCCGAGACTCTTTCTTTCGAAAAGCTGAAAGTGTGTTGCTGCGACTTCGAAGTTGAAGGTTGAAGTTATTTTCCGGAGTTGCTGGAGAATTTAATTCTCAAAGAGCTGAAAGTGGAGTTGCTGCGAAGTTTAAACGTTGAGAAGTTGAGGAAGTTGAAATTTCATATTGCTGGCAACTCTTTATTCCTCTAACTGCTGAAGTTGACAAAGTGAAGTCAAGGTTCGAACAATTTGTGCTGGAGAAATTAGCTACATTGCTGAAAGTTATTAGCTTGCTGCGTTTTTTCTTCACCAGTCAGAAGTGCAGTTGCTGAGAGTTGTCTCTAAACTCAGAGATTTTTATACAGTACGAGGTTTGGAGTTAGAAATTTATGCCGAGAAATTTTATTTTCAAAGCTAACTCCGTATTCGCAGCCATCTCGGGAATTGTTTTATTTTAAAAATCTGCAGTCTAGCTTATCCTTCTATTTTATTTTGCAGATGGCTGGCGCAAAGGATGTTGCAGGAACAAGCAGAGCCGCAGGCAGAGCTGCAAACACTGAAGCAGGCAAGGCTGGCTCATCTCGACAGGCAATGATTAAGAGGCTCGCTAAGCCATTTCTCCCAAAGTCAGCAATAGTTTCAAAGTTGGCAGGATTGAATGACACCAACCTTGGTTCATTTAATCTGAATGCACTCAAATCGAGGATGTTCGGGCTAGGGGGCCATCAACCATCCGTCACGGCACATAATATAATGAAGAGTGGAATCTACGCAGCTGCTAGTTTTCCGCCAGCAATTCAGTGTCCGGAGCTAATTATGGAGTGCGCCAATCACTACAGCCAGAACGTAGGCGATCGTCTCTCCTGGATGGTAAACATCGCCAACTTCACCCATGCCATCGGACATTTGGATTCCAGCTGAGAGATGTTATACAACAAACAAGAGGCGATAAGATGTTACTCTTCCTCTTCGAAAGAGTCAGCTGCGTCATCAGCGAGTTTGGATGCGAGCCGAGGCCACCCCGCACTAAGCTCCCAAAGCAGATAATTGCCGAGGACGTGAAACAAGAATACTGTGATTTGATAATGATGCTGAGCCGGGTGAATGGGAGTGCACAGGCTTACATTTTCGAGCCTTGGATGTTCTACTTCATCGAGATCATCTTGGAAGGAAAAGAGTGTGTCGATTGGGCTAGGATGATTAGCAACCACATCGATGAGCAATTCAGGAGCTTGAAGGTGATCGAAGACTTTCTACATGAGCTCATATGTAATTTACATGTTGGCCAGAATGACTAAGTACAGAGGGATTTCGTACAAAGAGCCAATCGGCTGTGCCCCTGGTCAATTCAAAATCGCGAAGCCTGCACACAGCTACATTTGGCTAACATTGCCAACTATAAACGCAAATGATGCATTCACAATGCATTACGTAAGGACGCTTCAAAAGGACGAAAGCAGAGAATATCTAAAGAAGCACGTACATTGATTAGGAATATGGGTATTGGCTCATCCAATTCCCGAAATTCACATATATTAGCTGCAGGGTTCACTTCGTATCCGTATCGGTTACCAGCGATACCCCACTGATCACATAGTAATGCTTGAGATATCTAGGCAATTGATTGCCTACGATAAGATTCGAAAAGGAAAAAGAAGGGTGGGCTTGATTTCCCTATCACCATGGGAAATTCCATTGAGGTGTGTCCCTCTTTGCAAGCAGCCCGAGAGGCAGAGGACGAGCTGCAATCTTATCATTTGTCATATCACACAGGCAGGCAGGATTTCGATCCTTACGGGAACATCCGGATGGTACAGAACGTTGAATACCGGCACAGAGCTCATCTGGAGGACTTCTGGGCAAATGCAGTGGATGAGGCTGAGATAAGAAGAAGGATGTTTTCCAGACTTCCTCTCAAGTTGATTAGAGAATGTGAGATTATTCCAGTTCCCGACCAGGTGGAGGAGGATGTCAACGCCATGCAACCCGACTATGGGTCAGTTAGGGATACTCCTGTCCCACCACCTGATTGGTCCGAGCCAGAGATCATGGACTTGGACACTCTTTCTATCCCGGTGATGACTTTTACCAGGACTTGGGTCGACAGACATGTATGCAGACTTAAGAGCAAGTCGATCGCCCTTACTTACAGCTTGATGGGTGACCCAAGGCCGTTATCGGTAAAAAGAGGGAAACAAATTGCTCAGACATCGAGGGCACAAGTGGAAGTGCCAACCCAGCCGATACCGTTGAGGATAGAACAAGCATCACCCGTGCACTCACAAACTCAATCTTCGAGTTTAAGAGTAGTTTCATTATTTGCCGATCAGAGGGCAGGATTAGAGGAAGAGCGGGGACTTGAGGAGGTAGATCAGCCCAACGCCCGGGAATCAGCTAGTGTCAGTTTATCCAGGGGCGGCCAACAGGAGGAGGAAGAGGAAACAATGGCCGACACCCATTTTCAGCAGATGTTGGATACGGCTTTGGAAGAAGAAGAAAACACAGAACAGGGGACCCAAGGGTCGGGAGATACCCAGCTTATAGAGGAGGATGAGCCCGAGCAAACCAGTGCAAGAAGAGAGGAAGTGCACGAGATGGAGGCAACAGAAGAACAGCCCCTTGTCATTTGTAATCCACAGCAGACAGTGCCTGATTGGCTTTCCGACAGAATGAGGAGAGAACCCGAGGATGACACGGATCCGGCCATTGAGATGGAAGAGTTCCTCAGGAGGATCAGTGCGCCACCAGAGAAGAAAAGGGCCCGAAAGTTTTCAAAGATCTCGACCGACGAGTCAGGCTCTCGCACGCTTCAGGTGGCTATTCCGAGGGAAGATTGTGATCGAACCGAGGAGAGGCCTGAAAATTATGTGATCACCACAGTAGAGTTGGGTCGTCCTACGGGAGCCCAAGTTATCGAGGAGTTCGATAACTCCTATCAGGCATTGAAGGATCAGTTGCTCCGCACGGAGGGGAAGTATAAGAAATTGAAGAAGGAGCACAAACCCTTGATAGGATATATGCAGAATCTAGCACGTCCAGGTGAACCAGCGGACCCGGCAGTGGAACGTCCATCGGAGCTTCCGAACGAGTCAATTGTTGCCTTAGAGGATTTAAAGAAAATGGAAACGGAGGCAGACAAGTGGGTTAGCCGTGTTCATACTGAGACAGGAAAATTCATGGAGGACCTTGCCGATGCTTATCGACAGGCCTCAAATATTTTGGCACGAATGGATATAGTAGATCAGGCCTGGGGTGATACTCGCATCTATCAAACGAAGACTGTACTTCGCTTGGGGGCTTTGATGCATGTACCTCTAGTAACCTTAGTGGATGGAGGTGTAATTCAGAGAGGTGATAGGTACGATTTCACCAGTTGGTACTCCTCGGTGGTCACAGGCCGTGGATTTCACGACGCAGCAAGGGCAGATTCAGCTAAAGTGAAGAAGGCAATGGGCAACATCTTGGGGGGAGTCCTCAATACATTAGAAGCCATATTTGCTAGAAAGTTGGTCCCAGAGGAGATAACTGCTGATGGTTTGAAAAGTAGACTGCCTCCATTCTTCTCAGCTGCGAGGTCACTTGTCCTGGATGACTTTGAGAATGTCTCCACGCTCTCTAGTATAATTCAGCATACCCAGGACGCCTTGGTGACATGGAAGAAATCTTGTATCAGAATACGGACAGACGGTAGCAGTCTTGGAGTTCCAGCTCAACCATATTCCACCGATCTCTGCACAGGAGGTTGAAGCAGTATTGGCCCGATTGATCGAGTTTGCTATCCGGGAGAAGGCCAGTGGGAACGCGCTGCTTGATGAGGATCTTCTTGATGATGGTAGTGGGCATTAATTGCTCATTATGATTCCTGCAGGGGAGTGGAGAATATTCTGTGCATTCATTGCCCACTCCTCTCTGTGGCAGTTTTTAGGGCAGAAACCCTAATCAGGGCATAGGTGGCTCGATCTGAGCCCTTCATTGTAATTTGATCTGAACCGTCCACTGAATTGGACTTATTATAAAAGGGGCATCCCCCCTCATTTGTAAATTAGATTAGAATTAGAATCAGAGATAGATCAGAGCTAGAGAGTATTGGAGATAGAAGTTAGAGAGTAGAGCTTAGAAGTTAGCTTTAGATTGAGGAGGAAAGGAAGTTTTCCCATTGAGGACTTTGTAAGAAGTTGTTGTGAACACTCTCATAATATAAAGATTTATCATTGTTTGGTGGTTCTATCTTCTATTGTGAGTAGCTAGCAAGGCTTGTTCGTCTTTCCAATTCAAGGTAGATAGAGTAAAATAGATTTTATTTCATGCAAGTAGTTGTTAGCTGTGGAGTGTGGCGTTGTGATTTGAGCAAGTCTTCTCGTCCATACCACTAGCGGACTTGCTGATGGTAAGTTCGCCTTGCGTGGTCAACTGGAGTATCAGCACTTAACTTCGATTATGGTTCATGTGTTTGTATGCGTCGTGTTGACGGTATGAACGTGTTGTGTCATAGTTTGAACATTTTCTCATCCTTTGAAGATTGCACCAACTTTGTCGGAGTTGTTCGAAAGGAGACAAAGCAAAGTTTGGTTTGAAGATTGTTTAATCGATCTTCCTCCACCCTTTAGAAGTAGATTGTAGAATCCCTATCCCTATCCCCTTTAAATTCTGCATTTTCCGAGTCAATCTAGATACCAGAACAATATTGCCAAATCATTCATGTCCTAATTGTTTCACAGAGTTGAACAACTACGTAAGTCCCTTTGAAATAACCAGCAAAACACATCAACCAACTGAGTCTATTCGCGATAAAAGGAACCTTGGAGTCGAACACATGAACTTTCAAGCAATCTTAGCATGTGGGACACTTTGATCAAGAGAGAATAGAGTGACCGTTGGACAACTTTATTCTGTGCTGGTGCTGTCATAAAAAGCCCGTCAACAGAATTGGCGCTAGAAGGAGGGCACCTACTTTTATAGTGAAGCAAAGAAATTATAAAAGTGTAATGTACCAAGATGGTGCTACCTCATAGGGGGATATCTCCGCGACTACAGCCAAATTTGGGGTTCAACGACGATCAAGAAGATATTCTTTCAGGATTGAACAACCTCGCATGGAGAACAAAGAGAAGTGCAGCTGAGTACATGCGGACGAGCTTGGTGTTGCAAGAAGAAGAAGAAAAAGCTATCGAGATCCAAGTTGCTATTGAGAGAGATTTATTGAATCAAAGACAGCCACTTGCTCCCGTGCCTCGCCAGTGAAAAAAAGCAGCTTCATCCTAGATCGCATCAGTTCTTTCTCGCCGGATAAGTTGAAGAGAATTTTGAGGTCTGCACCCAGCTCAACCAAGGAACTTGTAGAGCTAGAGCTACCTACTAGAACAAGGAAGAAGAAAGGTACCCGATCAGACGGGGAAGTTCCCTCAAGTGAAGAAATTTTATCAAACGAAGAAGCTCAATCAAGTGAGGAAGCAGTAAGCGGTGAAGAGGTCTCGAGCTTATTCAGAACTCCGCCTAGCATTTCGAGGTTTGCCCAGCAAGGACCCGCCCGAGATACCACACCAATAGCAATTCAGCAGCAGCAACCAACGACTCCAACAGCTGTATATCGGCGAAGGCAAGCAATGGCTCAGCCAGTTGCAAATGGTGCTACTTGGTTGGTTACCAACCCATCTCCGCTGGAGTTTGCCGACTATCATGACATGCCAAAGAATCCAGAGAGTTTTTGCTCCAAGTTCCACGTCCACGACGTAAACTGCACTGCTGAGGATCACATCAAAATGTTTGAAGACCACCTACGCAATAGGCAGATTGCATACGCAGATGTAGCTTGCAGGTTGTTCCCCTATTCTTTGGGGGAAGAGGCCCATTATTGGTTCATACATTTGCCAGTCGGTTCAATCAGAACATGGGAACAGATGAAGACGACCTTCATCGGAAAGTTTGGTATTCCCATCACTCCCGCAGAATTGTTCAGACAGTTTGTAGAAGTAAGGAGGCAGGAAAAAGAGCCCATTCATGTGTTTAACAATAGATTCCAGAAGGCTCTCACAAGATTACGAACTCCTTACACTATCACGGATGCTAGAGAAAGCTACTACGCCGCTTTGGACCCCTTAACTGCAATGTTTGTGAGAGAAGCCCACCCCGCTCCCGCCGATATGAACTTAGCTTATGCTAAAGCAGTTGAAGTGAGCCTGAACATGGGACAAAATACAGCTGGTCCCTCACTATACACTGGCTTAAGTTCTACGAGCGGTCAGATACAAACCTGGAATCAGCAAATTCCAGCATTAAATCCAGTTCCACAACCATCTTACCAGGCGACCGCGCCATCAAATCAGTTGGTTCTCCACCCTGGAGTACCTTCATCTCAAGCGTCAATCGCACAGCCAGTCTATCTGCAAAACACAGTACCGCCGACACAGACTCAGGAGGAAAGAGATGAAATAAAAGGTTTGGTGGAACAAGTAAAGAAGCTGTCGACTGAGGTGACATACCTCAGAAATCAAAATAATCAAATTCAAGCCATGCAAAGGAACAATCAAGCACACCAAGGTGCTAACCGAGGATATCAGAATAATCCTCCGAATCATCACCATGATGCTCATCAAGGATACAATCAGGAGAACAATCATGGGTATAGAAATAACAATCAAGGATTCCAGAAGAGATCCTGGAATACGGGACCCAACAATGGAGGTGTTCCTACACCGCTGGATAACCCACCGCCTCCTGAGAACCGTCCGACAGACAGAGTATACCTGGCGGAGGCCGCCTTGTCAGGATGGTGTAGATTGCACAACACTAGTCAGCACTCTGAGTTGCAATGCCACGAGTTCCAAGTCGCTGCTGACATCTTCAGAGGAGAAGTGAAAAATACAGACCCAGTGGAGAATCCTCCAATCACGGGGTATGAAATAGTTCCAACACCCCGGTATGATCAAGCCCTGATCTTGGAAGACTTCAAGTTTCCACCTGAATTCCAAAGTTATACACCTCCGTCGGTTAATCGGAGGTTTCCACCAGCTTCGGCAAATGGTCCCGTAGGGACGCCAGAGGCTCAAACGCCTTCAGAGGCTCATGTCACGTACGCATCACCAGATGAGCCCCTAAGCAGAGACGGCTATAGTTTCCCGCCTCTTAACAACAGTGTCTTGGTAGAAGGAATCAGGGAAGTGCAAGCTCTCCAGACTACTGATGGTGGGCCCCCTAAAGTGTATCAAAGAGGTTATCCTCAAAGGGAACCATTAACTTCGTCAACGCCACCAAACAACTTTACCACACCGCCGCATCCTAATGCGAGCAACGTGCCAATGGCACCCAAGGACTCCCCGGAATATAGACAGCAGGGTCCCACACAAACAAGATCAAATGGACCGCAGATGCCTCAACAGCCAGTTTACCAGTTAATCCGAGGACAAAAGGAGAATCCTCCTAGAGAAGATATAAGAAAGCTGAGCTCCTTTGTACTGGAAGAATTTAAGAAGATAAAGGTCAGTTTACCACTCTATGAGTTGATGAAGGTCCAAGAAGTAAGAGAGACTCTCTTAGGGACATTGACTGAAATCCCCACCACAAGAAGCACTTCGCAAGAGGCACCTAACATGCCAAGACACCCCCAGGTTGTCACGCAGCCCCGTCCTGCACAGAACACAAATGTGGTGCAAAGTGTGCCACAAACCTCCTACGATTCTTGGGAGGAACCACAACAATATCAGAACTTTGAGGGTATGGTATTAAATTCTACGGGCACTCCTGGAAGGGCCGAGATTGAGAAAAGCTCTCAAGCTGATGATGCCGTGAAGCAGAAACAAAATGCGAAAAATATGACTCAAGGCAAGCAAGTCCAGTCGGACCATGCAGATGAAAGAAGAAAACCAGTAGTGTTTTATCAAGGGAAGGATGAACCGGCCCCATTCTTGGTTTCAGTCAGAATATTCGAAAAAATGTTACACAATTGTTTGATCGATTCTGGAGCTTCAAGCAACGTCATGCCTTTGAAGGTATGCGAAAGATTGGGCCTAATCCCGCTCCACACCAACAAGAAAGTAACTCAATTGGATAAAACTGAAGTTCCTGTTGCTGGGGAACTAAACGACATTCACATGCAGCTAGCCGCGGATCCTAGAATCCAAGGCCGTATTGATATTTACGTTGTAGATATACCAGATGGGTACGGCATGCTGCTTAGTAGAGACTGGTGCCAAAAGTTGAATGGATATATCGCCACCGACTTTTCTCACATGTGGCTGCCTTGGAGGGGAATCCCTAACCAAATAAGAGTGGAAAGCACACCACGGCTCCGGTTGATGATTACTGAATATGGTGATAACAATGAGGTATTGTTTGCAGAGACTGATTTAGGTTCATACAAGCCCGTGAAACAGGAAGTCCTCATGTTGCAAAGTGTAAATCAAGAAAAACACTTGGAAGGTACGTCTCCCTCTACTGAAATATTGATTGAGGATGACTCAAGCGATGGTGAGGGGATGTTTGAAAATTTTAGAAACTTCGTGCTAAAGAATGTCAAGCAAAAGATGGAATCAGGGAAGAATGTTTCCATCAGCAGTATGTTAATGCCCAATTGGTGTAGGATCCATGAGGCATTCCACCCAGAATTCACATGCGCCATGTGCAGAACGGCCATTGAAGAAGTTTCAAAGAGAGTTCCACAAGTCTCTTTGGTGGAAGAACTAGAAGAAATAAATGAGAAGAAAAGCTCCCTGACAAAGGAATGGGTAGAAAGTGAGAAGATCGAGCCCACAATGGAGAAAAATGGTCCCAATACCCATAGCATGCATATAGAAGATCAAGTTTGGACTCTGAGATTTGATGGATCAAAGTCTAACAAAGGGAATGGAGCAGGGTTTGAACTCATCAGCCCCAAGGGAGAGGCATATCTAGGTGCTTGTAGGCTCCAGTTCCCTTGCACCAATAACGTTACTGAGTATGAATCTTTGATTCATGGGTTGATCCTCGCTATAGAGAAAGGTGCCAAAATTGTACATGCCATTGGAGATTCCAACATAGTGGTCCGCCAAGTAAGAAAACAGTATGCTTGCCACGACAAGAGATTGGGACGGTACCGGAACAGAATCTGGGACTTGATCGAAAGCTTCGATGCATTCAATATCAAGCAAGTATACAGAGCTAAAAATCCAGTGGCTAATTCTCTCGCGCAGGCGGCCAGTTCACCAGAGCCATTAGAGTTGGAAGGTCTAAAGAAGTTCACAGTTGAATTGATCTCCACACCTTCAGTTCCAGATAATATAAAGAATTTCCAGGTGTTTGATGATGATAAGCAGATTTTGGAATTCTTGACTAACTCAGGGGGGTTTGAAGCACAGATTATAGACGAAGAAGAAACCGAAGAAGCGGAATTTGACACCGAAGGGATCTTAAATTTGAAGACAAATGTCATTCCTAGGGGCATGGTGGAGTTAGAAAGACTCTTTGACCCTGATAAACTAAGTAGGAATCAAAGCACCCAAGGGGATGAATGTGAGACAATCAACTGGGGAACTAGTGAGCAAGTAAAGAATGTATTTGTGGGGAAAGTATGCACCCCAAAAGAAAGAGAAGGAATAGTGCAAGCATTGAGAGAGTTCTTTGATGTGGTAGCCTGGGGCTACGAAGACTTAAAGACATATGACACTACCTTGATCACGCACACGATCCCGTTGAAGCCGGGAAATAAACCATTCAGGCAAAGACAAAGGCCAGTAAACCCGCTATTGGAACCGTTGATATATCAGGAGGTAAGGAAGCTCCTTTCGGCCAGAATAATCTTCCCAATAAGGCACTCAACGTGGGTCGCCAATCTAGTGCCTGTCAGGAAGAAGAACGGAGAGATAAGGTTATGTGTTGACTTCCGCAACCTAAATAGAGCATCCGAGAAGGATAACTATCCCTTGCCCTCGTTGGATGAGGTTTTGCAGATTGTAAATGGTTCCCAGATGATGTCCTTTTTGGACGGTTATTCAGGTTACAACCAGGTAATGGTTGAAGAAGCAGATAGACTAAAAACAGCTTTCACCACTAAGTGGGGAACATTCGCTTACAGAAGAATGCCTTTTGGCCTAATCAACGCCGGGGCCACATTTCAACGAGCTATGGACATCGCTTTCAGAGACTTAGCTGGAAAATGCATTATTATATACATGGATGACTTGACAGTGTTCTCCAAAAAGAGGGAGGATCATGTTGAAGACTTGAGAAAGATCTTCCAGAGATGCAGAAGATTTGGTATTTCTCTCAATTCAAAGAAGTGCGTATTCGGAGTCACCGAAGGAAAATTGTTAGGACATGTCCTCTCAGAACAGGGCATATCAATTGACCCGGACCGCATTGAGGCAATTTCAAAGATCGGCATGCCAGGGAGTCAGAAAGAGTTGAGGTCGTTCTTTGGCAAGATTAATTTTGTGAGAAAATTCATAACTGGATTCGCCGAGATTGTCAGACCACTAAATGAAATGCTGAAAAAGGATGCAAAGATAGAATGGACCCCTCTCACAAAGAAGGCGTTCGAAGAAATCAAGCAAGCAATAGTAGATGCTCCGGTGCTAGTTAGTCCGGATTACTCAAAACCATTCTACTTGTACTCCTTTGCTTCAGAACACACTTGCGCAGCGGTCTTGACCCAGAGAGCGGAAGAAAAGGATGAACACCCAATTGCTTTCATGAGTACTCCATTGAAGGAAGCAGAATTAAGGTACGCCAATATAGAAAAGCAAGCTTACGCTCTAGTAAAAGCAGCTAAGAAGTTCAGGCACTACATCCTAAGGAGCAAAGTACATGCAATAGTTCCAGATGCCACAGTAAAGACATTACTAATGCAAAATGAATTAGGAGAAAGAAGAGGCAAGTGGGTCGCCAGCTTGCAAGAATATGACATAGAGATACAGCCGATGAAGTTAGTCCGAGGACAAGCATTGGCACAAACGATTGCAATGGCAGGACCTGGGTTGGTACAACAAACATATATACTGGAAGAGGTGTCCCCAGGGGAATGGTACGATGACACTGTTTACCATTTGTTGAACCAAAGGTGTCCCTCACATTTGAATCCAGTGCAACGAAGGACTTTAAGAATGAAGAGCCAGAGATTCATGCTGCAGGGATCAGTGCTTTATAGAAGAAATCACGAAGGTATATATTTGAGATGTGTAGGAAAAAGAGAAGCTAAGCAGCTTATGGAACATTTCCACAAGAAATTCGGGACAGGTCACGGAGGTGGTTTGGCCACAGCTCATCAGATTTCAAGGGCTGGGTATTATTGGCCCACACTTTTTAAGGATGCTTATGAGCATGTGAGGGCTTGTCACATTTGTCAGACAGCTGCGTACAGAGAAAAGAATCCGGCTATGCCCTTGCAACCAGTGATTGAAGTCAGACCATTTGCCAAGTGGGGGTTGGACTTTATTGGAATGATTAACCCACCGTCCTCGGCACAGCACAGGTACATACTGACAGCCACCGACTACTGCACCAAATGGACAGAGGCCCAAGCTCTCAAGCTTTCCACCACAGATGTAGTCATTAAGTTCCTCGAAGAGAATATTATTACAAGGTTTGGATGCCCCCACGCTTTGGTGTGCGACAACGGCCCCGCCTTTTCATCATTGAAGTTTTCAAATTGGGCGTTTGAGCATGGGATTGCACTGAAGTTCTCATCCAACTACTACCCCCAAGGAAATGGACTTGCAGAGTCCACAAATAAGAATTTGCTGAATGCTATCAAGAAACTGTTGGATAAGAACCCCAAGGATTGGCACACACAGTTAAGGTTTGCCTTGTGGGCAGACCGGATTAGAACGAAGAATTCTTTGGGAACTTCTCCCTACCATTTGGTGTATGGGCAAGACCCCGTCTTCCCAGTTCAGTTAAGGATCCCTACTCTCCAGTTTATTCAGGAGTATCTGGAAGGCGAAGACCGAATTCAAGTCAGGTTGTCTCAGTTGATGCACTTGGAGGAGAAAAGAGATGAGGCATTGGAAAATCTGGCTAAGCACCAAGGAGTCGTGAAAAGATGGTTCGACAAGCAGGCCAAGGTTAAGGCCTTCAGGATTTCAGATTTAGTTTTATGTTGGGATAAAGCCCACGAAAGAAGAGGTGATCACGACAAGTTCGAGAAATTGTGGTTGGGCCCGTATCAGGTTTCTGAGATCCTGGGAGATAATGCATTCAGATTGAAAACGCTAACAGGAGAGGATATCCCATTGCCAGTCAATGGGCAGTTCCTCAAGCATTATTTCCAAGCGTAGGGTCCCCCCTGGATCCTACTTTGTACATAGTAGATTAGGTTGTTTTGTTCCCGTTCCCTTTTTGGGTTTTGGTTTTGGTTTGTTGCCCTTTGGGTTTTTGGTTTTGGTGTTTCTTCCCTTGAGTTGTCTGCTCAAGTGGTTTTGGTTTGGGTTCAGAATGGACTTGATTTTAGGGTTTTCCGTTGCAATGGAAGTGATGATATCTTGTCTTGCGCGAATTGGTCTACTGCCATGGGGTTTTTATGAATTTATGCAAACAATAGAATGCCAAGGTTGTTTTCCTTTTGTCATCATCCGGTCTCATAAAAGCTCGACTCGGGAGTTTAATCAGTTATTGTGTCTTAACACATGAGCCTGAGATCATCATGTCCTATTGGTTCAAACAAGCTGCTTTGAGTCATTTTGATTCCTTGGGAGGGATTACGGCAAGTGAAAATTTTAAATCTTGCTTCAGCGCCACTGCAATTCTCAAACCCATTGATAGCTTCATTGCTTACCAACCAATTATGGAATTGACGGATAATCAAGAGAAAAGGAGAAAGTATGCTAAAAAGAAATATCAAAAGAAAGAAAATAAAAGAAATATCGTACTTTGAATAGTGGTTTGGGAATATACGAGTAACTCCACCGGGGCTATGGACGCCTGGCTGGCAGTGGAGCAATATTCGTGAGAGTTGTAGCGACAACCTCGTCGGGGCTATAGACGCCTGACTGGCAGCGAGGCAATGTCCGGGATGCTTTTGAAGTTAAGATACTTGTATAACCTGCCATAATCGATCTCGGGAGTCACGATGGTTTAGAGATAAGATAAACGCATAAGTCAGGAGATCTCAGATGAAGGTGTTTTGATCCAATATTGGATTCTTCTCCCTTTTTGAGTAAGTATCCTTTCTGTATGATGGTTAGAGGGATTGACCAAGGTTTAATTTTCAAAGTGTTTTTCAACACTTTCCCGTGGAGTCGCCAGATGTTGTGACCTTTTTTCACACATCACCCCATCAAGATGGGGACCCCCTAAATTTTGCTCCAGTCTGGTCTTTTGGCTTTGGTTCGCTCTCTCTCTGGTCTCTGGTCCTTCCGGGGATTGTCCCGTCGTTTGACCCGGGTTGAAATATTGGTCAAGTCTGTGTAATTAGGGTTTTCATCCTTCAGGCTTATTTAAGGTCAGACTGAGTTATAAAATTGAAATCTTAGCTTAGAGCAGCAGTCAGAAGACTTCCAGCAGAGTCCCCCTAAATTTTCACTGTATTCTGGCAACTTACTATTTTTAGTAAGTATTCAACTTGGGACTATTTTATTGAGATTTTGGAATTCTGTCAGTTCCACTGCATCCGAGTGACATCAAGCTGTCTACACGTAAATTTTGAGCCAGATCAGACGACTTACTATTTTTGGCATTTTGGGCTTTAAGAGCCATTTTCAGGGTTTCTACATGAGCTTTTCAGATGCATGTCTGGAGAATCCTTCTGGGTTTTCCAAAACCTTCGCAGTGATGTAACATGCAAACCGAGACAACCACTTTCAGAGTTCAGCCTTCGGAGGCTATTTTTAGGGTTCGCATGCAGTGTTTTTCAACGCATGTCGGGTTTTTCTTCATGGGTTTTTCGAGAGCTTCGCAACGGTGTGACTTGCAAGCGGAGAAGATCGAGTTTTGAGGACTTACTATTTTTAGCCAGTACATGCATGCAGACCAGTTTTCTGGGTTTTTCTGGGTTTTTTGAGATCCCGCAGGCAATATGACATGCAAAACCATCCGGCAGTGGATGAGTCACTTTTCAGACAGCTTCTATTTTTAGCAGGTACACTCCGGCAGCCGCCCAACACTCCAGTCCAGCAAGCAGAACGACATGCAGAAGGAACGAAGTCAAACAAGACCGTTCGGGATACATGCAAGTCAAATTAGGGTTTCCACTTTTATAGGAGGTGAAATCCAGAAATGGCCGAAACAAAGTACCCCACCCATGTCAGCACACTTCAAGGTACCTGCTGGCAAAATTTGAGCAAAGTCGGAGAACTTACTATTTTTAGTAAGTCAGGGCACGGCTATAAATAGCAGGTCTGCACCCGAGGTTGGCATCAGAATGACCCTCAAGCTATCAAGATCAAGCGCTGCAACTTTCAGGCAAAACGGAGCTACTAAAGTCAGAAAGTCAAACTTACTATAAATAGCAGGCGGCTATAAATAGCAGGTCAGGGCAGAGGACTGACAAAACAGGTTCACAAGGCAGAGAATATCATCTGATGAAATTTTCAGGCAAAACGGAGCCTTAGAGGTTGAAAATCAAGGGATTTGCTAAAATAGCACAACTTGCTAAAAATAGAATGCAAGAGCAGGAACAGGTAGAGGCTTGAAAAACGCCTAAGGCAAAAATGAAAGCTCACATGTTGAAATGCGCCCACCTCAAGGAGAGATGCCTTGAAAAAGTTTCTAAGGCAAAAACAAAAGCTCACCTAGTAAAATGCGCCCACCTTGATGACTCTCTCAAAAAGTTTCTAAGTCATAAAATCAAAGTAGCCCCTTCCAAATGCGCCCATGGTGAAAATGAAAGCTCACATGTGTAAATGCGCCCACCTAGCAAAACAGAAGCATGGGGTCTCATTTGCGCCCAAGGAAGAGGAGGATAGGTGAAAAGCGGCTAAGTATGAAATTGAAAGTGCAACACCTCATTTGCGCCCAAGGGTAGTGATGCCTTGAAAATGTTTCTAAGGCGTGGAAAGTGAAAGCTCACCTAGTGATTTGCGCCCACCTTGGAAGTGCCTTCAAAAACGCCTAAGGCATTGGAAATCAAAGCATGGCACTTGAAATGCGCCCATGGCAAAAAACGAAAGTAGACCCAAGGAAATGCGCCCACCTTGATGACTCTCTCAAAACGTCTAAGGCATGAAAACCAAAGTGGACCCCTGTAAATGCGCCCACCTTGGAAGTGCCTTCAAATTCTTCTAAGGCATAAAATGAAAGTAGAGAGGTCAAAATGCGCCCTCAAGAAGATACATGGCTTGAAGAAATTTTAAGTGGTGAAAATAAAACCAGACACACCCATATGCGCCCAAGGCAAGATAAAGTGGCTAGGACTTGGAGAAATTTCTAAGTCAAGAAAATGAAAGCTCAAGACCCCATATGCGCCCAAGGTTGCTGGAGAAAATTTCTTAAGGCAACGAAATGAAAGTGGCTCATGCTAAATGCGCCCTTGATTGAAAATATTTCTAAGGCGTGGCAAGGGTAAAAGCTAGCAAAATAAAACATCACTGAGTGAAATACGCCCAAAATGTGAAATGACTGGAGAAAATTTCTAAGTCGCAAAAAAATAAATGCCAAGGGGTCAAGTGCGCCAGAGGTGTAAAGTGAGGAATTTTTTTAAATGAAATAAATATTTCATCAAAAATATACGCCTATGGTAGAGAAAATGTTAGAAATATTTTCTAAATGGAATAACATTTCACTGGGGAAAAACACGCCCTTGGCATGGAAGGATGATTTGATGAGTTTTAAAATTCTCCAAAGACAGTTGAAAGTTGACGAATTTTTTCAAGGGGAAGATTTGATATCGATGAATATTTTCCATGGCTCAGGTGAAAATCAAATGAACCCGTTTAAAATGCACCCATGAGTTAACAGAGTTTGAAAATTAATTTCCTAAGGGAAATTTTAATATTTTCAGAGGAAATTCGTTTTGCCTAGATTATTTTCCTGACAGAAGTTAAATCTCAAAGGACGAATTATTTCGAGCACGCAAACAAGTTTTTAATCGCCCGGAGTTGAACGTTTTAATGAGAGAATTTAAAATGTCTAAGGCAAATTTTATGAAATCGAGGATTTAAATGACAGACATTTTAAAAGTTGGAAATAAATTTGCAACTCCCACGAAATTTTTCGAGTTGAATTTATTTA
>VCHN02004126.1:0-12570 GCA_007115665.2 Sequoiadendron giganteum
AAACATTATTTTGTTACATTTCGGAAAAAAAAAAGTGAGCCACAACCCACTGTGTTTTCCATGATGCTACTATTATGTGAATTTTGTGTTGGAAGCATATGGGCAGATATTGAAAAACACTGTTTTGCTCAAAGTAGGTATCCATGTATGTTCATGTGTATTTTTTTCATGCGTTCTTCGATGTACATAGGTGAATTTTGACTAGCAGTTAGCCGACTCCCATAAGACAAGAAAGGGAAGTTGTAAACATTATTTGTTACATTCCAAAAAAAAAATAAGAAGTGAGTCACAACCCACTATGTTTTCCACAATGCTACTGTTATGTGAATTTTGTGTTGGGCAGAGATCGAGCAAGAGTGTTTTGCTAAAAGTAAGGGTTGTTAAAACTTATGAAGCTCAGATTCAATAAATTTTCCTCTTACTTTGTGCATAACAATAGTTGTTGTCTTCTTACTATTTTTGCAAAGTCAGGGACAACCCATTGTGTTTTCCATACCACAACATTTAAGTAAATTTTTTGTTGGAAACATATGAACAAGTAGTGAGAAAGACTATTTTTCTTAAAGAAAAGGGTCTCATAAGACAAGAAAGGGAAGTTGAAAACATTATTTTGTTACATTCCAAAAAAAAATAAGAAGTGAGCCACAACCCACTGTGTTTTCCTTGATGCTACTGTTATGTGAATTTTATGTTGGAAACATATGGGCAGATATTGAAAAAGAGTGTTTTGCTGAAAGTAGGTATCCATGTATGTTCATGTGTATGTTTTTCATGCATTCTTTGATGTACATAGGTGAATTTTGACTAGTAGTTAGCCGACTCCCATAAGAAAAGAAAGGGAAGTTGAAAACATTATTTTGTTACAATCCAAAAAAAACAAAAAAAATGAGCCACAACTCACTGTGTTTTCCATGACGCTACTGTTATGTGAATTTTGTGTTGGGCAGAGATCGAGCAAGAGTGTTTTGCTGAAAGTAAGGGTTGTTAAAAATTATGAAGCTTAGATTCAATACATTGTCCTCTTACTCTGTGCATAACACTAGGTGTTGTCTTCTTACTGTTTTTGCAATGTCAGGGACAACCCATTGTGTTTTCCATACCGCAACATTTAAGTAAATTTTTTGTTGGAAACATATGAACAGGTAGTGAGCAAGACTGTTTTCCTTAAAGAAAGGGGTTTTGATAAGACAAGAAAGGGAAGTTAAAAACATTATTTTGTTACATTCCGGAAAAAAAAATAAGAAGTGACCTACAACCCACTGTGTTTTCCATGATTCTACTGTTATGTGAATTTTGTGTTGGAAACATATGGGTAGATATTGAAAAAGAGTGTTTTGCTCGAAGTAGGTGTTGTTAAAAGAGTACAACGCGAACTTCAAAACATTCATTTCTCACAACCTGCATTACTTGATTGAGATATTTTGATGGGCCTATTGTAATCACCTTTGAAATTGTTGACATTAGTCTGATTTTCATCATTCATTTCTTGAGGCATAGAACTTGTTAATTTGGAAGTTGATTTGATCTTTTGAGTGAGTCATGGATAGTCCTTATTTCTATGTTTCCAGGATTGAGACCCAACAATATTTTTTAGGTAGTTATATATATAATATGCATTAGAAATGGTGCATTTGAAATATTAGTATATCATTCTATCCACTTGTATGGATTATCACAATCCAAAACTAGATTATTGACACTTGATGGGTTTCAAATCCCGTAACTCATGGATTGTTTTAAGAAAAAAAAAATCTCTAATTTATTGATAAATGGTGGGATCGATTGTTCCCATACCAACCACTTTAGCATTAATAACCAAATGTAAAGTGCAAGCTCTAGAGAAATCTAGTTATGAAGCATGTTTGATGATTTTTAACATGTATGAACATAAAGACCATAACCAAATTGTGGAGATTGAACATTATACAAACCGAAAAGCTAAAATATTTACAAGATAACATAATCTTACAACAACTTTATAACTGAATGACATATGATAAATAAATGAACATGAGGGGAAAAACCGTCTTCATAACTGTTTGAACTCATATAGTTCTATTTACATATAGTCACAATTTTAGATCCTTATCACAATATGCAAGATGAGTGAACATGAAACAATATGCAGTGTACTAGAGTTGAAAAACACTTGTATGCCAAGTCAAGTGATTATCAAAGTACTGAAATGAAGAGACCATGAACTGAATTACCAAACCAATACTGACTTGTTTACCAATCAAGAACATCTTATTGTCTTATTGCTTTGACATTAATGCCAACACATGCCAGAGGGGACAACACAAGAGTCATGTAAAATTTGTGTTCCAAACATATTAACAGATAGTGAACAAGACTATTTTTCTTAAAGTTTGATATGAAATGGATAACAATTATTTGTTCCAATGACATGAAATAAGTATATATGCCTATATGTTCAGCATAATTGTACAATAATAAAATAATTAAAGAAGCCCATGAAAAGTCTCATATCAAATGTATAACACCATACTATTGAAACATATGAAAATGGTGTATCAATATTGTTCAATATTAAAATATTTAAACCCATAGAGCAGAATCAATATTTGGAGCCTGTCTCATCAATTCCTACGCTACCTATTCCTTGCAATCGAGTTCAAGCTTGCATAAAATATTGCATGTTTCTTAGGGTTCTTGTGTATTTTTTTTTTGGGGGGGGGGGTGATTCCAGATCCATGAACCCTCACAGATGATGAACGTGAAACAACAGATTCCTTCATACTCTATGCTTTGTCCATGTCAGGTTTAACAACTTCACCCTATAGCAAACAATTAATGAGAATTAACGTATGCATGGAAACAATATACGTAGTATGATATATATACAACAACATATCATTTATGTGTACCTCTGGAACATAATGCTTCATCTCAGCAAGCTGCCATATGACAAAGCCGCCCACACACTCTGTGGTGGTCTCTGTGCCAGGCATGGGAAAAGGAACATAGCATCGACAATTAATGGCCTCAACAATGCTGACTCTGGCACAATTTTCTAGGTGCCTCAAGCAGTGGGTGTGAGCGTTCCTGGCGAAAACAAGTAGAATGTCTTTCATAGCCCGTTTATGCCGCTTCCAAAGGTTGACATGATCACTGACCTTAAAAGTTATGCCGTTGAACTCTATCATCTATTCATCCACCGGATTTTCTTGCAATGGAAACATCATTGACGTGAAGCATAATTGAAGGCACATTAAAAGATTCCTAAAGAAATAAGAACAAAGCATGGAAGTGTGTTAGGTTTCATATTGATATAGATGGCACATCGCACCTCTCCCTATCCCCATTTCCATCTTTATTTCCATCTCCCCCTTGCAGGCTAGTGCTCTCCTCCTCCCCGGGTCCATCGTTATTACCCTCTCCCACTTGCAAGCCAGTGCTCTCCCTGTCCCCATGTCCATCTCTGTCACCCAGTTCCACATTCAACCCAGTGTTCTCCCATCCTCATGACCATCTATGTTACCCTGTCCCACTTCATGGCCAGTGCTCTCCCCATCCGCATGTCCATCTATATTAGCCTCTCTCATTTCAATCACAACGACATCGCCAATTAGGTCAAGGCCAACACTTCATTGTTTATCCTTGCCTTGTAATAGCAGGAATTAAAAGGTCATTTCAAATTTAGGTGCATGCAACCAATTCATTGAAATAATCCAAACAAACATTAAATAAAAGAATTGCAATTCATCGTTTCTTATACTTCCTCCATGTCAAGGCACCTTGACACGTTTGACGGAATATGCTCATTCTTCTTCTTCTTCTTCTTCTCAACATTGTTAGACGGCGGGTCGGGAGGAACAACATCATCTTGTGTTTCCATGGGAAATTGTTCACCATCGAAAATCACAAAAACCTGCTTGAGGGCAACAGTTCATTGTTCATCATTGTTGTGTAATAGGAGGAATTGAAATGTTGCACCAAACTCAGATGCATGCAACCAATTCATTCAAATAAGCAAAATAAAATTTACAGTAAACAAAAGATTTGGAGATCATTGTTTGTTTTCGTTTCTTCTTTAAATGGTGCCTTGAAAGTTTCAAATGTGTAGGATGCTTATTTTGAATCTTATACGTAGGGGTGGGAGGAACAACACCATATTCACCTTTCGTGGCCACAAATTCCTCTAGTGAATGAGCCCTACTCTGCTGGCAGGAAGAAACCGCTTCTCGACCATCACCCTGGCATGTCATGTAAGTTAACGTTAAGTGAACCTTCAACAGAAAAGATTAAGCAAAGAAAATTCACATTTAACAGTTCAGTTCAACATTACCATTCCTTCCTATCTCTTTCTCTCCTACAATCATAATATTCTTTGCCTTCTCTACTCCTTCATCTCGTCAGTGTTGTATAACGCCATTTGCTTCTTCACCCCATCCTTTCCTTCTTGGGGAAGTTGAAGGAAGTTTTGTTTCCCAAAATTTTGACAGACACGTCTAACAACATGCTTCTGCTGTAGATGCTATCATATATTCATTTGGTACTCTATATTTTCCACCTTCTTTAGAAGGCACTCTTTCAATTTATCAGGGGGAGGAGCGGGTTGTTTTGGTTCCCCCCCAACAAAGCTCGGCCACACTTTGGTGCATCAAGAATAGGAAGGTGGTGATGCTGAAACCTATGCATGTTGAACACTCTCCAATCATAATACTTTCTGGTACATTCTTCTACAATACAATAATATATATATCTGCCATTCACCGTTTCTCTTATGTATTCAGCAGCAACCTGCACAACAAGTTTGGAAAAGAAAATCGCTTAATATATTTGATATTCAATCAAATTGAATGCACAACATATATACACAACCAAACGATGCAATAATTCGGTTATTATATCCACCTTCCCGCCCACCACATCACCCCGTGCTTCATTAGATCCCTCTCCATCCTTAGGGTCTCCCTTTGCACGCTTTTCCTTCTGGTCATGGACTATGGCAAGAGCGAGATCATCTCCCTGATTATTTTCCTGAATCAAAGGAACGATATATGCCAAAATCATAATATTTGTAAGAGACATGATATTTTTGAACTGAAATTAAAAAGCATTTGGATTCATGCATAGGAAGGGAAGGGCAATTGCAAGTTCACAATCAATTACCGAACACGTCGCTGCCTTACGGTTGACCGTTTTTGTAAACCAAGGGGACTTCCTCCGTACCGCGGTTGCTGCCTCCTAAATAAAGCATTCCCACTTTCCAATCAACCTCATAACCACTTATGAGAGATTAAAATTATACATTGGATTGCATCTTGTAATCACCAGATCTTACCTACACGTTTCGTGAATGGGACTGCCCTGAAGAAGATTCCCTACTACACAACCTTTTGAGGTGTGTTGTCCACATCAATGACATTCTTCACTGCAGGAACCAATTTCTATTTTACAGCATGCATCCTTGGTTTCTTGTAAACTGTAAAATTGTTGCAAGTGCTATGGATAGTTAAAGTTCAAAAATTAATTGCACAATTTTGCAGTAATCAAGCATATATTTTTTTTAATGAAAAGAAGAAATTGAAATGCACAACCCACACTTTTGTAAAATGCTATACAAGTAACCCACTTTGTTTTACAACATGCAATTATTTTGTCCAATTATTATTGTCAATCATGTGAAGCTACTGAATTACAATTTATACCATAACTAATAGTTGTAATTTTTGGAGGTGCCATTTTTACATTCATACAATGCAAATAAGAAAAGCTTTTCAAGACACTCAAACTGTTATCCGAATTTTCAGGTTGGAAAACACAGGGTTTTATAAACCATGCAACCCACAAACTGTTAAAAGACAACACTTTCTGTTATGTAGACTGTTACAAAACATTGTATTGAAGTTCACATTCATATTTTATAAGAATCCATCACATGCACTAAACATTCCATTTCAATATCGGAATATGTTTCAAACAAAAGATGCACAAACAATATTGCACAATGGAAAACACACTGGGTTGTCCTTCACTTTTCAAATATTGTTCAATGATGACACTTAGTGTTATGCACAATGTAAGAAAACAATGTATTGAAGGTCACTTCCATATTTTATAACTGCCCTTGCTTGCAAGAAAAGTTGCAGTATGGAAAACCCAGTGGGTTGTCCGTCGCTTCTCAAAAGCTTAAATAATTATAGTTATTTTTTAGCTTTAGGATCATTTAGGTTATATATAATGGGAACAAGCTAAGTCATGGACAAAATTCACATATGTATATAACATAAGATATGCCAGTTTGAAGCATTTTTTTTGTGTCGAGGGTTTTGAAATTTTTGTTTTGTTTCCTCCTCGTATGCTAGTTTTCAAATTTTTCCATTTTCAAATGAAATAAGCGACAACCCATTGTATAAATATGAGTGAAATTACTGAATAATGTTTGTAGAAAGCAGAATCTATGGGTTCTGCAATGAAATGCTATATTTCAAAAATTATGTAAAATTCAGAATGTCACCATTGTTTGCATTGTTTTTTGGAATGGATAGAAAAGGGCATACCATGGCATTCAAAATCATAATTGGGAAATAGGAAAAAGCCCACAACCAATCCCATTTTTGGCGCCATTTCATACACTCTTGTTTTGGAAAACACACTGTCTCGTAAAACTCAGACTATTGTAAAACCCACTATTTCACTACAACGTCTCCTCATGTTATGTATGTGTCCATGTATGTTCTTATGTATGTTTTTCATGCAGTTTTCAATGTGCATAGGTGAATTTTGTCTAGGAATTTGAAACCGGCGTAACTCGTAGACAAAATTCACCTATGTACATTAAAAAACGCATTTAAAACATGCATGGATATGACACAACATGACAAGACGTCATAGTTGGAAAACACACTGTCTCCTCTCTGTTTCAGAGGAATCGGCATATCCTATGTTATATACATATGTGAATTTACTGCTGAAATTGGAATATCCTATGTTATATACATATGTGAATTTTGTCTAGGAGTTAGCTCGCTCCCTCCTTAACTCATGGAAAAAATTCACCTATGTGTATATGATAGCATATGTGACCATACCACATGGAGAAAAAAGCCACGACAGAAGAGGTGGGACCCACGGTGATGGAAAAGGTTTCCGGATGGAAGGAAAGACATGATGGCCAGATGTCTCATCCCCTGTACCATTTTCTATCCCTTCACTGGGAAATCATGTCAGCACCGATGGTTTTTAAAAATAATCGTTTAGCGTGGATGGACACAAAGCCAAAAATGTGGCCAAACGAAACCATTACTAGCAAAAATAGTAAAGGGAAGACAAGGTCCCATTTTCACCATTTTTAGATGGCAACGTTTTGGTGGATGGTGAGGGTAAGAGTAGCAACCATGCGGAGCTCCTTTGGGTATGTATATCCACTCTGTGTTATGCACAGAGTAAGAGGACAATGTATTGAATCTGAGCTTCATAATTTTTAACAACCCTTACTTTCAGCAAAACACTCTTGTTCGATCTCTGCCCAACACATTATTCACATAACAGTTGCATCATGGAAAACACAGTGGGCTGTGGCTCACTTATTATTTTATGTAGGATGTGAGAAAATAAATGTTTTGAAGATCCCATTGTACTCTTTTAACAACACCTACTTTGAGGAAAACACTCTTTTTCAATATCTGCCCATATGTTTCCAACACCAAATTTACATGACAGTAGCATCATTGAAAACATAGTGGGTTGTGGCCCACTTCTTATTTTTCCTTGACTGTAACAAAATAATGTTTTCAACTTCCCTTTCTTGTCTTATGAGACACCTTAGTTTAAGAAAAATAGTCTTGTTCACTACCTATTCATATGTTTCCAACAAAAAATTTACTTAACTGTTGCAGTATGGAAAACATAATGGGTTGTCCCTGACTTTGCAAAAATAGTAGGAAGACAGCAGTTGGTGTTATGTACACAGTAAGAGGATAGTGTATTGAATTTGAGCTTCATAATTTTTAACAACCCTTACTTTCAGCAAAACACTCTTGTTCGATCTCTGCCCAACACATTATTCACATAACAGTTGCATCATGGAAAACACAGTGGGTTGTGGCTCACTTCTTATTTTTTTCTGGAATGTTTAACAAAATAATGTTTTCAACTTCCATTTCTTGTCTTATGAGACCCTTTATTTAAGAAAAACAGTCTTGTTCACTACCTGTTCATATGCTTCGAACAAAAAATTTACTTAACTGTTGCAGTATGGAAAACACAATGGGTTGTCCTTGACTTTGCAAAAATAGTAGTGTTATGCACACAGTAAGAGGACAATGTATTGAATATGAGCTTCATAATTTTTAACAACCCTTACTTTCAACAAAACACTCTTGTTCGATCTCTTCCCAACATATTATTCACATAATAGTTGCATCATGGAAAACACAGTGGGTTGTGGCTCACTTATTATTTTATACAGGCTATGAGAAATGAATGTTTTGAAGTTCACGTTGTACTCTTTTTAAAACATCTACTTCGAGCAAAACACTCTTTTTCAATATCTTTCCATATGTTTCCAACACAAAATTTACATAACAGTAGCATCATGGAAAACACAGTGGGTTGTGGCTCACTTCTTATTTTTTTCAATCTCCTTGTTTAAATGTAACTGGAAAGCTTAAGATCTAAGTGCACATGGAGGAGTTGGAGTAGAATACCGACGAAATGGAGGTGAGGGGTAATTTGAAATTTGGGAAACACAATGTGGAGTATTTCAGTTTCTTGAATGTCTTCCAAATCACACATTCCATTGTTGTGTTTAAATTTAAGTCAATTGATAATAAAACTGCACAAAATAACTCTAAATGGGAAACACAGTGTTGGGTTTCAGTTATTTGAATCTCCTTGTTTTAATGTAGAGGGTTTTACAAGTTCTTTGTGTTTGAAATTTGGGAAACAGAATGTGGAGTATTTCAGTTGCTCGAATGTCTTCAAAATCACACATTCCATTGTTGTGTTTAAATTTTGCACCATTGAAAAAAGAAACTGCAAAAAATAATTCTAAATGGGAAACGTAGTGCTGGGTTTCAATAAAAAACTGTACAAAATTATTTTGAATGGGAAACACAGTGTTGGGTTTCAGTTATTTGAATCTCCTTGTTTAAATGTAAAGGGTCATCTCATGGTGGGTTGCTTGCTTCTTAACACGCATGGTCTTGCAACATGGAATGTTACTTGAATGCCTTCAAAATCACACATTCCATTGTTGTGTTTAAATTTCACACCTTTGAAAAAAAAAAGTGTAGAAAATAATTCTATATGGGAAACACAGTGTTGGGTTTTAGTTAGTTTAATCATCCACTTGAGATGTAAAGGGTCGTCTCATGGTGGGTTGCTTGGTTCTTAAGACCCACGGTTTTGTAAGATGGAATGTTAGAAAATAGTATGAAAGTCTTCTAGATCACACCTTCCATTGTTGTGTTTAAGTTTCAAGTATATAACAAATTGCATGCTTCATAACACATTGTATTTTTCAACCTCCACATCACAACATACCCTAGCCCTTTCTAGTTTTTAGACCAATATATCTAGGTGTGCACATTTTGTAGTGCATGTCAGAAAATACAATGAGTTTTGAAGCCTGCCTTTATTTATACAGTATACCCAACCTTTGTCTTGTAATGCAAATATACAAACATATAGATGGTGTTTTATTTTATCAATTAGCACATCTCTCATTTAACAAGGACAATAATAACCCTCAACACATAGTGTAATTCATAGTACACACTTCATTCTATTTCGCAACAATTCATGTTGGAAAACCCTACGTGTTAAGAAAGAAGCAACCCAAATAGTGTTGTCAAACCCTCTGCAACACTATTGGATAGTACACATCACCTCAATTTGGTCAGTATTCTCCTCGAAGTCATCCATGTGCATTGAAACCTTCTGCTTTCCCTTTCAATGTGTAGACAAGAAACAAAACAAATAGTATTTTCACCTTGCTTTCTCCAAACAGAAAAGGCCCATGTCATTCCCTTCCACTTTCCTGTGCCACACAAAAGAAAATTGCTGACGAAGCTAACCTGCCTACTTTTTTGCCCAACAATGGGCAGGAAAATGCACTTGACGGTGTCATTAACTCTTGCCTGACTGTAGCTCGGACATTTCATCTCGTCTGCTCGTTTCGTCACTTTTTGTTTCCATGTATGTTGTTATTCTAATAGCTCTTTTACAATTGTTCTATAATATTTAGGGCCAAGTAATGGGAGTAGGCCAAATTATCAATTAAGTTATTCCTACCCATTGGCTTTACAAGTTCTATTTAATACAGTGCATAGAACTATTTGGAGTAGTCACTTGTTATATGTGCACATCTTTTTGCAGTGTGGTGGTCAGATCAAAACATACTGAAAAAGAGGAGAAATAGAATATAGAAATAGCATTCTACAAAATTGCCATCAGATGTTGTTAAAAAATGAATCATTTATAACTTACTAAATATTGTATACAAATAGAAAAATTGTAAAAAGAACTATTATGAAAAAACTTATGCACCACATATATACTCTTTTGGTGAAAGATTTCAAATTACCGCAAAACACTTTAGAATGACATGAAAATGACAGCTGAATGAAAACCCCAACATTTCACAATTTCAAACAAATCGGCACTTCTAAATGCATATTAAATTTTGGAAATTTAACCGTCCACTACACTTGCGATTCAAGCTATAGAAGCCAAAATCACCTGTATTTACTGCAAAAGTTTCACATCTCCTGAAGCATCCTTGTCAATTCACCTGCCCTTGTTTTGTTGAATCTTCTTTTGTGGCCTATATAAACCACCTGGAAGAAAGACAAGTGTTAGCGATAGATTAAATTGGAAAATTAAAGACAATTGGTGCTAGAAATAATTGTATTTCAAATTTCCCCAATATAAAATTTATATGTTCTGCTTAGTGCAAAATGACAGCTTGCACAGACAATAAACAAACATATTAAATTGTACATTGGGAATTTAATTTTCAATTTAACCTATCACTAACACTAGTATATATATCAGCAATCATATGTGCCATTTTTCCATTCTGCTAGAACTGTGAAGCAATGAACGTTCATTCTATTGGATAAATTCATTTCTTCCAATCAGGAATCAGGAGAAACCTAAGTCGTAAACAAAAAGCACCTATGTATGAAACATGAGATAAAAATGGCATTTCATTTTCGTCATCTGATTCAACCAAATAAATGCTCGCACTATTTGTAGTGTTGGAAAATACAATGTCCCCATATAAGGTGTTAAGAAACAAGCAACCCAAATAGTGTTGTAAAACCCTCTGCAACAGAGAGGAGACAGTGTGTTTGCCAACTACGACGTCTCGTCATGTTATGTATGTATCCATGTATGTTTTTCATGCATTTTTCAATGTACATAGGTGTAACTGTATGTCTAGGAGTTAGCCGGCTCCTTAACAAACAAGCAACCCAAATAGTATTGTAAAACCCTCTGTGACAGAGAGGAGACAGTGTGTTTTCCAACTGTGCAACTAATGAGAGCAATTGAATTCTTCCAATCAGGAGAAAGCTAACTCATAAATAAAAAGCACCTATTTATGTAACATGAGATTAAAAAGGCATTTCATTTTCCTCATCTGATTCGACCAAATAAGTGCTCACATTATCTACACAGTTGGAAAACACATTGTCTCGATATAAGGTGTTAAGAAACAAGCAAGCTAACTCAAACAAAAAGCACCTATTTATGTAACATGAGATGAAAATGACATTTCATTTTCCTCATCTGATTCGACCAACTAAATGCTCCCATTATCTGCACGGTTGGAAAACACACTATCTAGATATAACGTGTTAAGAAAGAAGCAACCCAAATAGTGTTGTAAAACCCACTGCAACAGAGAGGAGACAACGTGTTTTCCAACTATGCAAATAACAAGAGCAATTCAATTGTTCCAATCTGGAGAAAGCTAACTCATAAAAAAAAAGCACCTACTTATGTAACATAAGATGAAAATGGCATTTCATTTTCGTCATCCGATTCGACCAAATAAGTGCTCACATTATCTGCACAATTGGAAAACACACTGTCTCGATATAAGATGTTAAGAAACAAGCAAGCTAACTCATAAACAAAAAGCACCTATTTGTGTAAACATGAGATGAAAATGACATTTCATTTTCCTCATTTGAATTGACCAACTAAATGCTCCCATTATTTGCACGGTTGGAAAACACAATGTCTCGATATAAGGTGTTAAGAAAGAAGCAACCCAAATAGTGTTGTAAAACCCTCTGCCTTTTTGCCTTTGTGAAGTTTATGTGCCAAAACGTGATCTTTTCCTTGTAAGAGGTGGTATGCGTAGTGTGGAGTTTAAGGTAATCGAGACAGACCCTAGGGAATACTGTGTTGTTCCTCCAGATACTGAAATTTTCTGTGAACGGGAGCTTGTAAAGCGGGAGGATGAAGATAGATTAGATGAAAGAGGTTATGATGATGTTGGTGGTGTACGGAAACAAATGGCTCGAATACATGAATTGGTAGAACTTCCTCTCAGGCACCCACAACTCTTCAAATCAATTGGTGTGAAAC
>VCHN02001063.1:0-25860 GCA_007115665.2 Sequoiadendron giganteum
GCATTCCTAGAAGAAGGTCATACTTGAGCAGCAGATATCAAGTTTGCATTCCTAGAAGAAGTTCATACTTGAACAGCAGATCATCATCTCTGTAGCAGCAGTCCGAATTCAAGTAAGAAGTCAGTCCTTTGTACTAAGAAGGAAGGCGAATATTTTATCAAGCATTGGCGCCATTGTTGGGCCTGATTTGTAAGCAGAATTCTGCTATTGTATTACCATATATAAGAGAATCATTGCTGGGTTTTTCTCCCTCGAGTAGGAGGGTTTTCCCAGGGTATCCTGCTGTGTTCATTGTCTTATGTGTTGCATTTCTACTGAATAATATATTATCTAATCTGATCTAAGAAACACTAACATCACCCGACATGTCATGATCTGAGTCATCACAAATCAATTTGATTTGTGCATTGATGACTTCATCTACCCTGTCTTGCCATTGCTGCAGTGATCTAACATATTCTTGGGCATCTACAATATCTGGTAAAGATGTGTCACTCCAGTCATCAAAACTCTTTACCAACTCTTTAATCCTCCTGCTCAAATCCATAGGTAAGGCCTGTAAACTTTGCAGTGAATTCAAAAAGTCTTGAGAAGGCCTTAATTGTTGAGGCCTATTAGCTGCATCAAATCTAGAGGTTTTATACATAACATATAAATCATTGGCCCTAGGGACCCGTTTCTCAATTAAAGGAAAAACTAATTCCTAATCCTTGGTTATATTTTTAATTGAATCCAAAAATAAAGAATATAAAAAATAGACAGATGGAAATCTACCATCAACTCTCTCATTCAAGTGCCTCAAAACTGTATCTACAACCTCAATTAGCTTAACAACTGCACCCTCCTCACTTGCTTTTAGAGCTGCCTGTAGATCTGTAATCTTATTAAGCATTTTGTTTTTGGTTGGATCTACAGAGTACTCAGCCTTCTCTTCAACTAGCTCTAATGAAGGACTGGGAGCAGGAGTCTGGATGGAAGATCCCAGAGTGGAAACAATTGGAGAAGTTGGGGGTACTGACCTTGATGTTGAAGGTAAGGCTAGGGTACCTGAAGCACTAGAAGACTCCCCCACATGCTTGTACTTCAACCTATCTACTTCAGTCTACAACTCAACATTTCTTTGGTGCATTCTACTATATTCCCCAATAATGATATTATACTTCTCCATTAGACTTTTCTTCTCAGCTTCTTCTCTTTCAGTTGTCTTTTGGGCTAATTTGGCCATATTCACAGTCAAGTTTGTAGTTTCTGTGGTTGAGGTTTCAAAAGATCTTTTGATAATCAACCCTCCCCTCAAGTTTGGGCTAATATCAGTAATTTTTGGCTTTTTTCCTAAGGTGCCGATGCCCAAATAGCCAAGGTCTCATACTCTTCACTGAAGGTAGAATCTTGGAGTGCTGCCTTGACCTCTTCCTCAGTGTTGTGCATTGGGTGTTTGGAATTCAGAATAGCATTTAATGCTACAACATGTGCTATTTCCCATTCAGGCAGAATCAAAACACCAACCTAGGTTACCATCTTTCTTCCTTCCTCAGGAGTGATGCTTTTGAACTCATTCATGAGTTCAACCTTCACCTCATCATCATTTTCTTGATCAGACTGATCAGGCCTTGATTCTCTTCTCTCCTTGCATTTGGCCTGATATTCCTCCAACTTCATCCTCCATACTAGTTGCAAGAATACACGAGTCTTCACAAATGCATCATCATCCAAGAATGCCTTGCATGCTTCCATTCTGGCATCTTGTACACACTGGCCTTTTACATCCATATCAGATAATACCAATTTAGTTGATCTAGGAGGGGATGGAATACCAACCTGCATATCTTGATCAGTAACAATTATTTCCTTCATCAGAGCATCATGTGTTTCTTCAAGTCTTTGCCTCTTTGGGCTTGGCTCTGATGGTGATAGTGCAGGATCAGCCTAAGGTGGAGAATCCAAATCAATTATTTTTACACCTCCAGGTGCTCTGATCTTCGGTCCTAAGTGAGCTGAGGCTTTCATCACCTGATTCCCCTTCTTATCCTCCTCCTCGTCACTACTACTTTAATTCCTTTTCCTCTTGTAAAGAGGCCAACTCATAGTAGGCTGATAAGTTGGCCTTGTTTCTTTAGGCCTCATCTCTGGTCTATGAATACTGAAATCCAAATCCAAATTGACCTTCTTGTTCATCAGAGTGTTCATGATTTCTCTGAAATTATCCATCAATAAATCAACCTTCTTGTGGAATGGAGTAAACTCAATCAATGGATCATACTTGGGATCCATTTTATGTACTGCAACCAACAATTTTTCATAGGCAATCCACTTCTCCTTATTTAGCTCCTATTTATTCAAGTCAAATTCATTCCTGATTAAGTCTTCAGGAAAATTAAATTCATGGGAAAACTTGCCACCCTTAATCTATTGCCTAAATAAGGCAAAGAAACCCTCTAGATCATGTTGCCACCTGGGACCACTCCTCAAGTGAAATTCATCAAAGTACCTCCTGAAATGAACCCATCCACCCTTGGAAAAAAAAATCTGATACCACGGTGTAATCAGGGAAGAGAGTCCCTTTTCCCTTCCCTGTCAGGTTCTCCTCATGGATACAACCTATTTGCCACATGACTTCGGCAAACCCCATTGTGGATGGCACATTGAAAGGGAGAATATGTGGGGCTCCCTGGAAACCATATACTCTTAAGACATTGCTGATAGGGTACAAAATGATGTCACCCCAGTTGTGACAAACCTTTAAATCTGGATTCCTCCTCTTAGGCCTGAGAAAGTCATGAAGATCCTTAGGAACCTTGGGCACATTAACAATTAGCCGAGCCCTAAGCCTGGAAGCAAAGCAATTATCAAATTGCACATAACTGACGCTTCCCCTATTGTATGTTAGGTCTGCAGTCTAGACCTGCACTGGTAACCTTTCCCCATTTATGTCCTGCCTTATCTCCATCCTTTCTGAAAATAAGTCGGCATTCTTATACAAAAACATATACATAAGCAATGAATACCAGAAGAAAGGATTGCTAGTATCTCCAACTTGCAATTTCAACAATCCATCATGCATCTTTTCTGCTAGAAAATATGCAAAATCATATATTACAGAGAAATTTGGGTGTTGTATTTGGGCCCCCATGAACATATATGCAATGGGCATAACAATGTTTGGGCTAAAACCTAGAATCTGGCAGAGTGAGTAGAAAGTAGCCAAAAAATGGTTGACAAAGTAGCTTAGCCTGAAAGGCTCCTTGTCGTTGGGATTGATGTAAACTGTAGAACTGCCTGCCTTTGCTAGATGAGGAGGAAGCAACTTCAACCTAAACAGCAAATTTGATCTTGTGTATTCTTGCTTCATTTCCTCGAGATCAATTTGAACCAAGAATGGACTTGGTTCACTTAAATCAAACACCTGTTGGATTTCTTCTTTGCTTATACTTAACATAACTCCTCCATCATTATCCCTAATCACCCTAGTGATAGGGTCATACCGTGCTGCCACATCCCTGAGTAGGTCCACATCGGGGAATACATTCGGCACTAGCAACCTCCCCATGTCATATCTCCAGGCATTAGAGAAAGGGTGAGGTAATTGCGTTGTCCATACCAGAGCTTGAACATGTCTAAACTTGTCATAGGAACCCTAACATCTGCAATGTTATAGTTTTTACATACTAGTCCCTCACCTAGGGTTCTTCCATTCATCAAAACCACACCCCTCCTTTTATTATTTGTAGAAAGTGGTAATTGGTCGATGAAATCATCATACAAATTCCTCTGTAGATAATCCACATGGCCAAAGTGTTGCTTTGGTGGTGCCATCTCAAATAAAATAGGGTTTCTTTAAAATTCTAACCTTGAACAAACTAGGGCTACTTAAACAACGAAATTACAGTAAAACTTTGCAATCTCACACAATTCAATCAGACCAATAACCCTACTTTAATAATCAAAAAAACCTTTGACCAACTTATCACAATTCTTCACAAAACCACATCCAAAGCAATAAAATAGTTCAAAGAACAACTCATGGGATATGCTTCGTAGAAGACCAAATTCTTGTTGTGATTGCTCAAAAATTTGTCGTTGGCTCTGTAACTGACGTGTGAGGATGCTTGAATGTTGTGTGATGAAATAAGATGAAAGAAACATGCTTTATGTCGCTAGAATTGGGCCAGTAAACGTCTCATCCACCATTAAAGCTCACATACATATCGCACCAACGACTCCAATCACATTTGATGCTAATTCAAATTCCAATCATCGATCTTTTACTTTCGTTAGATCATTGAACGACTACCTTCAAAAGGCTAATGTAATCACCATCTCAGCACCAAGGGCCCACCATAGTATGTAGCGTCGAAGGAAGTACATGTGGCGCTTGCCCATGATATCGCAATCCATAAACATCCTACATCTTCTGATCACGCGATGGAGGGAAACCGTTGATCTCCACCATCGGAAATCATGTTCATCCATATCATTTCTCAGCATTGGACATAACTTTCAAGCAACTTTTTCACCTCGATTATAACACATTTTTCAATTCTGAGCACATGCATCCTTTAGATGCTTTAGTAACCTGCTAGATAATGTATTAAAACCTTGACGCATATACTAAATCATTTTAATTATTCATTCAGCACCGCCAACTAAGACACGTGGCACCTGCCCGTGATATCGTGATCAGTTGAAACTTTGTGGTGAGGGCATCATGGGATCATGGGGAATGACTAAGATCAACTGATGGTTGATCAATGGTCAATTAAACATTCCTTGCAAAATAAAACATTTATTAATACGAAGGAAGGGGACACCACCTAGGCCAATGATAAGTGATGGCTTAAGGTTGTTTTGAAACATGGGGCACGGGCCAACCAAAACTTAGGAAATAATAAAATCTAGGCAAAACATTTAACTCAGTTATAAAAAGGGGCCCGACCTAAATGATGTAATGAGGCATAAGTCATTTTAATACCCACTCCAAAAAGGTAATGGCCAAATAGATTTTACCCAAGGTTTTACAATAGGACATTAGGATTTTTCAGGAAAGCCAAAGTAAAACCTAACCTTAACATCCTCCTAAACATGTAGCAGACCGAGACAAGGGCAAACACAAAATGGGATTCAAAGAGAAAAATTTGAAGCTTCATCAAAAGGCATAGGGATAGCTACAGAGTCAAATAGTTGTCAAGATTTAGGCCTAGAGGGTTGAACAAATAATTGGGAATGTTTGATAGTGGATAGTTAGAGCCATTTAGCTATGATATTTTTGAAGACTACTTCATAAAGATGTATTTTTCCCTTTGCCAAGTTTCAGAAATAGATTTTAGACCTTAGATGCCAGTGTCTTATAAAAGCAGTTAGGGTATATCTATTACCTGAAGTTCTTGAATTCATCTTGACTCTATACAAATGTATCTATTTTTTATTTGAACAAGAAAGAACGAAAGCAACCAATTTGTAAATATTGTGAGATATTTAGAGAAACAAACTAAAAAATGAAAAAATGAAGGTCAAGGCCTCTCTATTTTTATTAGTTCACTTAAAAATTTTAGATGCTGCCAAACATCTAGCAAGCTATGACTATCATGCAGATTATATGATTTCTATTTGTTTTGTACTTTGGAACAATTTAGAAGATGAAATTGTCTCCTCATGTAGAAGTATAAGCTGCCATATTCCTTCAGAAGTTGGTATAGGAATCAAAAGATAAACTTGTCAAATTGGAAACCAAACTTTTTGTGGTAAGAAGAATTTATTTTGACATGAATGGCATGTTGTAACAACTTTATTAAGTAATACAATTTATTTAGTTATTTGAAAATTTGGTGATTTGTGTGTAGATATGCCACCATATGAAACTGAGTGGAAAAGAGCACTCCTTACCTTATCAAGTAATATCCAGGTAAGATGTTATAAACAATAACTTGTGCTTTTAGTGAAGCTGGTCAACCTACTCATGCTTTTCCATGCTTAATTTTTTCCTTTTGGATTGAGCTACTTATGATAAATTTTTAACTTTCCTTGCAACCCGTGTATTACCCTCTCAAGTTTTTAATTGGTTAAAAGAAATCTCTTATAAAGGATATAAAATTCTTTAGTACTTTAGATTGTCCTTTATGTTAAGGGAGGCATTTGACTATTGTTTATATAATTCAACTTTATTTGAGAGTAAGCATATTTAATCTCTATGTGGTAGATTCAAACACTAAAAGAAAGTATTTGACCTTATTAGGAAAAATAAAGGAAAAAACGGAAAAGTGCATCACATCTTTGTTGAAAGTGATCCCATATCCTTTGTGATACCTTCCCTCTAGCAACTTGACCATCCTTTGTATTTTAGGTTATGCATGAGTTTATTCATTTGATTTCAATGGCCTTGCATAACACTTGAAGAGATTAATTGTGGTAGTTGCTTGAGATATTGTCCATGCACTCCTTAATACACTTGTAGGTTGTCCTCTTTTGAAACTTTGTGAGATGGAAATATTTATTAGTTTACCATTCTGCTATGAAGAAAATGAACCCTTGACAAGATTTATGATGTTTTAAAAGCCCTCTTGACTGTTCAGTTACTTTTCTTTATGTATCTTTTAAAGTTCGTCATACTACCCTATCACCATTATTATTAATTTCAATGCCCCCTTCATGGTTATGACATGGACTAATCATTGTTTATTTGAATATTCATGAATGTGATCTCCTTTTGGGAATCTATAGTAAAGTGTCATGCCTTTCTTTGAAGTCCATTTCCTTAAATCTTTTCTCTTTGCTCGTTGCTCCTTACCTCTATAGTATCCCTATATTGCATATACATAATAATAACAATTATGGTGATAACTAGTGGACATGGGTATTACATCAAGCATCATACAAATGTAGTTTATATCTGCATATATAATACCCCGAGATACTAATTAATATTGTAGCACTAGTCAAAGAATCATCATCAAACTATATTTGTTGATCAAATACAATGAAAAATAAAATATATTAAAATATAAAACATTGATCTTTTCTATCTACTCCACTGTAAATAATAAAGACTTCCAACACTCAAATTGGAAGGAAATTTCGATAGTATTTATTATTTACAGTGGAGTAGATAGAAAAGATCACGGTTTTATATTTTATTTTGCAAATAGCATCGGACAATAAACTGGCCAATACACTGTCAAACATAATGATTGGACCCTATGAATATATAGGTTATCAATCTTTAATCAATTCACATGAGAAATCATACTGACCAATAGTATCAATGAAACTTTGATACTATATAACAATGTCTAGTCTCAATTTGATGACATTTCAAGACCAATGCATGAATATCATTTGGGCCTCATGGCATTGAACATTGTTTTCATTCAGCCATGATATAATGTTCTACTTCAAATGAAACTCTTTATTATGCCATACTATTTTATTTCCAGAATTCATTTGTGAAGTCAGATTTGTACTTCCAGGTTTGAAAATCATATTTTAAAGCAACATCTCATCAAATTTCATTTTTAGACTTGTGCATTTTCAGAATTTCATTTCAAGATTTTGTTGTGCAAGTTCAATATCCTGATTTTAGGAGTCTAACTGTTGGAAATCATAGTAAAATAAGAATTTAATAATTTCTAGAATTAGCATTTTAAAGTGTTTTTTGGGGTCATTAACTTCAGACTATCTTCTCTTTTGTAGGGTTGGTTGCATGCCGAATTTTTTTGGTATAAAATATCATAATTATTAGATTTTGTTACTTGTCTATGATTAAAAATTATTGGAGTGTGAGTTTGATATTTTTTGAAGATCTAAATATTCAAGCTTGGTAAAGAAAAATCATGTCAGATAATATTAGTCCAGAACAAAATGAAGAGACAGTTGCTAGATTGTGGGCTATATTGAAAAGAAAGGGTGATGGGAAATGTTATTGTCCTTGCAATAATTGTAAGGGCTTAAAGACGAGAAGACTTTTAATCACAACAACTGAGAAACATTGTAGGCAACATGGTCACGTTGAAGGGGGGCATGATTATCGTCCATTGGTAAGTTGTTCATTATATGTGTTTATATTGATTGAATTTGTAAATGTTTATATTGTTTTAACATTTTATATATATAAAAAATCACTTGATCATGGTCATGGTTTATTTGTGTTTGTCATTATTATAAAGGTGGGGCACCCTAGGGCACATGATTTGGATTATCACGACCCGAAGAATGTGGTTTTGCAAGTGAAGGAACATGGAGCTGTGAATATCGAAGATGAAGTTAATGATCCTATGGAAGAAGATGATGGTACAAATACATTGATCCATGACACATTTAGTGGCACAACTGATTATGTTGATCGAGATGACTTTGATGATGTTCACGATTTACCTATACTTGAGAAGGCATACGAGCCCCTTTATGAAGGCTCCCAAACAACTCTTCTCTCTGTTGTATTGCTGTTGGTGAACTTGAAGGTTATGAATGGTTTATCCAACATAGCAATCTCACAGATGTTAAGGTATGTCATATATGTCATCTTTTTTCATCTATTTTAATTGTTGTTAGTTCATCACTAGTAAATAAAGGATGAAATATGTACCATTAATATTCTTTATATTAACAAATTATTTTTTGTTGTAGATTGATTGGTGAATTTTTGTTACCACCATCAAATATTTTACCTCGCTCAATCCGAGATTTATCTGGAATTATGAAAGATATTGGAATGGAGTATCAAGCAATAGATGCATGTCCCAATGATCATATTATATATCATAAACAACATGAATTTGCAACAGAATGCCCGAAATGTCATATCAATAGATATCAAATAGATCAACTAACAAAAAAGGTGCCTCACAAGGTTCTTCATTATATTCCCATTATTCCATGTATGCAACGCTTATTTAGGTGTGAAAGATTAGTGCAATTTATGGATTATCATGCACAAAATAGAAGTGGAGATGAAATTCTTCGAATGCCTATGGGTGGTTCTACATTTAGGGACATGGAGGAAAAATGACCACACTTTAAAGAAGAACCTCATAATCTCAGGCTTTCATTAGAAGCAGATGGTGTCAATCCATTTGGAGAGTTGAGATCTATTTACTCAGTGTGGTTTTTTTTAGTTATCAACAATAACATTCCTCCATGGATGCCAATAAAGAGGGAGCACATAATGTTGGCAATGATTGTTCCAGGTATTTGTTTATCAATTTTATTTAGCATAGTAGCATCTCATTTATCTTATTTGTTGCATAATGACTTATATTTTTTTTCATTTAATAGTCATGTACATTAATTTATATATATTTTAGTAAAATGGTTATAATAATTATGTAATGTTTATGTTCATTCAACTATGTAAGTACCAAGTTAAAGATATGAATGTATATATTGAGCCTCTTATCAACGAGTTACTAAAGTTATGGAATGGTGTCACTATGTATGATGTATCTAGACCAATAGGACAAAGACAATTTCAATTCCATGTAATGCTTGTATGGACAATTCATGATGCCCTAGGGCTAACACATTTTTCTAGTATGTTATGACGTTCGACTGCATGACTTTAACGATATTTAATTTTATGAAGTAGATATCATGCATATTTTTTAAATAATCTATTCATTATATATAATTATAAAAATTGACATATTTAATCCAATTATATATGATTTGCAGGTCTTCAAACAAAGGGAAAATTTGCATGTCCAATTTGTGGTCCAAAGATGAAATCTCGTCGTTCAACAAGTTTAGGAAAGCAAGTGTTTGATGAGTATAGGCACTTCCTCCACATAAATCATAAGTATCGAACTACTGAAAAACATCTTTTCAATGGGAAAGAAGAGACTACATCAAAACCACGAAGAATGACACCTCGCCTATGGAAGTTGGAATATAATAGAATTAATCATCAAGGTTATACATCAGATCAAATTGTTTATCTATCATATATGATATGTTTTGAATTTATATTTTTATATTGTGTTGTGTTTACTCATGCTGTAATTGACAATGATTGTCATTGTTAATTTGTTTAACTTATATGCTTCATGAAGGTTGTCAAGGCATTAATGGTCGGCTTCCACAGGGACTGAAAAGTTATCCTAGACAATTTAGTAGGTTGCCCTACTATGAGCAGCTACAAATTGTGCATTTGTTTGATACAATGCATATCGGAAAGAATATGACATAAATGTTATGGAAAATATTGGATGGAAGGCATGACAAAAAAAAAATTCTCAAAATTTGTAGTGACATTCAGGAAGCCAATCATGCAATGAAAAATGTCATTCAATTAAATAGCGATGGAGACCAAATTAATATAAGTGCCCTTCCTTGGTTATTAATGGAGCCGCAAAGCAATGCTATAAAAGAAGTCATACGAAAAATTTGATTTCCCACAGGATTTGCTGCGAACATAAACAATATCATAACAAAGAAAGGAGAATTTGGGTCAGGAATGAAAACGCATGATTGGCATACCTTCATTAAGGTAATTATTCTGGTATATTATATATATATTTGTATACTGCATGTACTTTTTAGTGTATTATGTTTACTACTTTTGGGAAAATAATGAAAAGATCATTTTATAATTGTTGCAGTACATTCCACCTCTATCTCTCCCAGACAACTTCGACAACAATGTCAAACAAGTTATATATGATCTTGGAAAATACATGAGGTAAGTAGCAATATTTGTTCAATTCATTGTATATTTTTGTTAAATCTCGTTAATATATTTGTGCCTTGAATCACTTGTAGATGGCTATCATCTAAAGCAATCCATAAAGAAGATATAAATTATTGGAAGAGAAGAATTCCTCGTCTAATGTGTGAAATGCAAAAGTGTCTACCTTCAACATTTTTCAATGCACAAGAACACTACCTCATACACCAAGTTGAGGAGATTGAATTGTGTGGACCTGTACACATAAGGTCAATGTGGATGGTTGAGAGACACTTGAAATTTTTGAAGGCTTTGGTTAGACAAAGAGCACATCTCGAGGGTTCTATGGTGGAGGGATATATGGTATACCAGACCATGGTGTAGATTACTGAATATCTTCCTAAGTTTGCAACAAAGATCCATGTAGATCACATTTGGGATCCCAAATCCATTAAAAAATTCAAAAGGGGAGTACTGATGGGGAAAGGTAGATTGAGGAAAGTGAGAGGTAATTATAAGATGGTCATGGAGATTAATTAGAATACATTTTACATTTGGTTTTTATGTATATTGTACTTATTTAATTATTAATCTTCAATATACATCAATTATAAATTAAGGTCGTATACCATGGTAATTAACTAATTATACGTTGTTTGTGAATTTCAAATTTTTTTGATACAGTTGGTCGAGAGTGGGATGCACTACATTTGTACGTCACAAAAAATCTTGATTGGATGACGGTATGGATTGAACGATGTCAACAATCTGGTCGCGCATTAACATGGGAAGGTGTGGCTTCATTGGTTAAAGAAGCTCATCGTAATGGAGATTCCAATGTTACACCAAGGGAAATTGATTTAGCATATGGTTTAAGAGATAAAAGGTAGTATAAATATATTAATCACCCATATTATTTAATTATTTTCAATTATATTGATGTATATATATGTTGAGATTTTTTTCTTTGCATACATTCGGCCAAGAATAAATATGTTTATCAACTGATGATATTGCAATAATTTTTACATGTTTGACATATTGCAGGTGAAACACCACAAGGCTATGTGGTGCAATGGTCATAAATTTTGAATCAAAAAGTTGGATGACACAAAGAAAACTTGTGATTTTGGGATAACTGCAGTCTTTCAGGTGACTAATGTTTCATCTAGAAGCGACATACATCCAAAAGTCTTAGAAAATAATACTATGGGATTTTGGATGATATACTTGAGTGTGACTTTAAGTCCTTCAAATTAGTTTTGTTCGTCGTCCTATGGTACAGGCTACGATTGAATGAAAATGATCCTGAGAGAACTATTATTGAACATGATAATGGATTTACCATGGTTAATACAAGGTATTTCGAGCGAGTTGGAAATGAGCCCTATGTTCTTCCAAGCCAATGTGAGCAGGTATTTTACTCAGAGGTTCTAGGTAAACTGGTTGGTCATATGTTGTTAGACATGATCCAAGAGGAAGGCCGGTAAAGTATAATGTGGTGGAAGAAGAAGATACAGAAGAACTAGAAGATGATGTAGATGATGATCAAGATCAACAATTAGTTGATGATGTGCCTGACGAAGATGTCGAAGAGGAGGAACTAGATCATGATGATGTAGGAGTTAATGTTCATGAAGATGATATCCATGTGGATGATGACATTATCGAAACTGATATCAATGACGATGATGATGATATGACCAATCCTTACAATGTTGAATCTGGATCAGATGATACAGACAAAGAGTTGGATGAAGAAGAAGATCAATGACATTGAAATGTATGAGTTATGCGATTGTATTATCTATTTGATATTAATTTCTTGATAGAATTATATTTGACTTATGTGGTTACATAATTAATTCATGATCTGTTTTTAATTTTTATGCCATTACATAATTAATTCATGATGTACTTTTTAATTTTTTAATTTTAATTCATGATGTTACAACTATTGTAGCTCTCCTAGAAATTTCCATATGATCATAATGAATAGTGTTTTGGGAAATTTCATGAAAGATGACACATTGATCATAGTAGTGAAATAATTGCAAATTCGTTTATATTTTTTAGACCAATCACCCTTCGCAATGTCATTTTTAGGATCATCTCCAATTTGATTACTAGGACACATAAGGTAGGATTTGATTGGCTTATCTTGGACGAACATTGTGGCTTTGTGTAATGTGAGAAAATTTTGGATGGGGTAGTGGTGCAGAAGCACCTACACCTCATAAAGTGATCATTGTAAAGGTTGTTGATGGTTAAGGATTTAAAATACAAGCTCTTGACATTCCAAAATTTATGTTTTTCTTCAAAAAATTTATATTTTTTTCCTATTTTGCAGCACTATACGGTCACATACAACCATATTTTGATGTGAAATGAACTCCATGTCGTGAAGATATGTGCTATCTTTGATTTGAATTTGATTTGAGGGCTTAAGGCGTTGATTTGAGTTAGAAAGCTTCATTTCTTTGCATACAACCCAGTTACCCTATTTTTGAGGGTTTTGTAGTCCAAACATGATATAAAGGGGCTCTTACACTTTTTGTGATTACTGTAGCTTTTGTAAGAGGCCCCATGGATAGTGCTATAATTGTAGGATGCATGAATAGGGAGTAGGATGAGAAATAAAGAAGGTATAGTTGTTGTCCTCAAGAGTTTTGTGAAGAAAAGCATGTGAAATGAGAGGTTCAAGCCTAGGTTTCAACAAAATATGTATGGGTGATCTGATTTTATGAATTTTTACCCATGTACAGACCTAATGGGTTGTGTGTGAGTTGATCTTGAGGTCTGGGAGGTTGTGGAAGTAGGAGATTCAATAAACCCTCATGATTTTGGTCTAAAACAAGGGTTTTTGGGTTTGCCAAGAATTTGGCCGTACAAGTGGAATTTTTTTGTGGATTTGGAGGTTTGGAGGTTGTTAGCTCTCAAAAACGCAGGTAAGAATACCTCAAGAGGTTGCCAATCTCTTGATACATTTTAGGGTAACAAACAAGGCCAAATGATTTGAACCTTCTTCTCTTCAGGTGCTGCCAAACCTAGGTGGGTCTACCTTTGCGAACTGAGCAGACTTAAGTGAAGTGATTTTGTTTACAACAATCTATTCACAATGGAAATCTTACAGTGAATAGATATAATCCTAATAAAGTGTATGTGTAATATTAGAATATGTTCAGTTAACAGATGTAAAAAATAAAATGGACAAACAACTTTGCCAATTTAACTATATGTATATATAACTTTAAGTTATTTTTATTTTAACTAAAAGTACTGAAGTTACAACATAGAAATTAAATGATATTTATGATTGTAAAATTTATGATTAAATATATCTCTCAGAATCCTTTTTGTCCCAATTTGAAAATAATTCTATATTATAGAATACATTTATTTAAATTTTAAGATGAAAATAGCAAGGAAAAATCAAACAAATATCTTTATTAATCCTAATTATCTGATTCTTCTTACTGATCCAAATAACATTCCCAGATTACTATAATTGATGGAAAGGAATTTAATTCTTCTTTAAAGAACCCAATTAATCATATCACACAGATACAACAAATGTGCACTGATAAATTGAATATATAATTGATATTTCAATTTAAATAATCAAGAAATACTATGTTGGAGATAATCAAATAACTACAGAAATTCAACAAACAACTGATACCAGAATGGAGTCACTGAATCAAAAATCTTTCATTATCTTCCTCAAAATATTATACATGCAACATGGTCCCTTTTAATAAAAACATTCTGAAATTATATTTCTTACTACCTATCTTCTATCCTATTGTTCCTCCTTGTCATTGCTACCAAAAAATGGATATTTATACATCAACCGTCTGAAAGGACATGTCCTTTCAAAATTTTCTTATGCATGAAATAAAAATAAAGTTAAAAGTAATTAAGCTCTTTTTTAAGCCATAAGTGAAATTTCGACAAGTGATCCAAGTAGTCTCGGTACCTATGTGTATCTGCATCTCCTAATGCGTTTTGGATCGTGATCTCCATTTCCACCATTTTTTCGTTTTGCTCGCATGCTTCATCTAGCATCATATCTTTCCCAGTAGCCATCTTCATAATCTCCTGCAATGCTGAATCACTTTCACCTTTCCACCTAGCCATTTCTTTTAATCTTCCTTTATCATCGAAGAATGTAGTCAACCCCTTTTTAGTGGCATCGATTAATCCCTGCGCATCCCCTCGCAATTCCTTGAAGAAGTCTTTATGCTTATCCATAAGATGAGTCGCAGCCTCAATTGCAGCTTTATCAGGAGCATTCCTTTGATTTATTTCTTGGAGCTTCTCTAGGATCCTACCATCCATTCTTTCGTGTTCTTGTAATGCATCAAGGTTTTGCGAGTGTATTTCCCAAAGCTTATTCAACCAAGGAGTCAAACTGGCTTGCCTCTTCTTAATTAATGCAACAGGTACGTCATACTTTCCTTGAGAATATGCACTTGTTCCTTCCCAATGACCTTTCGTCTGTGAACTTTCACCATGGGTGAGTAGCTTGGTTGATCCCATTGTAACTCCTAATAAATATTTCAGGCACTCATTTTCTCTCAACATTCTTTCATTGTTTGTCTTGTACATTTTCTTTTCCTTGATCAACACCTGTATTTGAGCTTTATTTAATTTTTCTATGTTGATCCCAATCTCTGTTGTCGCCACAAGATCAGCCTCCCCAAATTTTAGGGTCATAACATGCCTGAATGCCTTCTCAGTATCAATGACAATTGATCTCCTATGAGGTGGATACAAGGCCCAAATCATCAATGTCTCCTCATCTTGATTGTACTTTGATCTTGCATAAACCTCTGTCACCTTTTCTATGTTGAGCTTGTGTGTAGTATTATTGTTTTTTAGGAAACTATCAAAGACTAGTGTAGAATTGAGGTCCAATCCTAAAAAAATCATGACACTGGCACTTTCTAACATTTCCCTCCCTTTCTCAGGGGTCATATCAGCCACCTCCCTCTCCACATCATCTTTCAAACTTTTCAACAATTGTTCTTCATTACTTGGTGTGACATTGTCAACCATTCCTCTTATTTCTTTTCCCTTTTGCTTGCATAGGAATGTTTTAAATTCTGGAGATTTTATAAATTCATCATATGCTACAAAGGATTTGTATTATACATGCCTTGTATTTGTATCTAGACTTCCCTCAAGATTTGATTCCCTGGCAGAACAAGTGTAATCCTGAGTTCTCACCTGTGATACCTTATTAGGTAGATCATGTGTTATATTAGCCTCATATGCTTCTTCTCCGGAAGACAACAATTCTATATATAAGAACTCTTGATTATGTTGTTCAATCACCATTTTTGCCTCTTCTACCTCTAAGTTCCTAATCATATCATCAAATTGGTAGGGCGCATGGTGATACCCTCCAAAGTTTATTCTCTATTTGGTAGAATTGATATATCCTTCTAGATCAAAATTCTTTCTAGGCGGTCCTCTATTCATGTTATATTGCAGCAATTTATCAAGAATCAAATTATACCCTTCCTTTGCCAATATAGTAAAATCACCGAAGCATAGTGTACTGGGCATAAAAGCCTGTTTTCTAAATGAACTCAAATTCATAACACTAGAAAAATCCATTTGCCTAACAATTTCCAAGTATGCAATCCTATCTGGGACTGCTCTAAGAAAAATAAACGGGGCATCTTCAAATCCATAAACCCTAATGATGGTGGCATTCTCCAAAAAATACCAATCCCCCCAATTGTGGTTAATTGGTCCATTAAAGTCTTTGGGCCTGAGAAACCTCTTTATCTCATCAGACAAAGAATAGTCACATGGATGATTAAAAAATTTGTACAATGGTTTCACAAAATATTCTTCAAAATGTATAAAACTAGAGTTGGAAAACTTGTTGTCCCAAACAACAGTCCATGATTGAATAGGTAATGGCATGCCTTCCTTATCAAACTGTGAAATTCTCATCTCCTGAGGCCGCAACCCTAATTCTTTCCCAAAGTATAATACCATGTGCATCAATAATGAATAATTCATGAGGTGTAAAACAGAGGTTCCATTTTTTATTGCCATCAACCTAGCATCAATTTCCTTAAACACATATGAGGCATAATCAAAAGGCCTAGAATTGTGATATTGAATATCTGCTGAAATCACCATGGGCACAATTTCCATATACTCAGGGAATTCCATTCCCAATACTTGTCCTACAGAGAAATAGGTGTATTTCATATAAGGCTCGAAAAGATCTACATGGAATGGTGGTCCTTCACTATCTTCTAGTGGAATTGGTTTACCACCATGCCTAATTTTGTGTAGGGGCAATCTCCAACCCTTATAAATGGTGTCCATCCTTCTGAATTCTTTCTCTAGCTCTTCACCTATAATCTTTTTGTTGCATATCCCTTCCAATTTAAAGACTTCACTTATTTTATTTTCTGATAAGTGTATCAATTTGTTCCCAGATGGATCACATATGGCTTTATGTCTCGGGTTATAATGAGTGGCCAATAATTTCACTAGTTCAACATCGACAAAAACATTAGGGTAGACTAGTTTTCCCAGATTAAGCTTCAATGGGTTACATACTGGATCAAAACGATTCCTCCGATAGTAATGGAAGATGAGCAATTCATAGCCTCTAATTGGAGTCCAAACATCTCCTATGAACTTACATTTATTGTCTAGTTTATCTACTTCTGCCCTAAGTTATGTAGAGCGTCTCGCTTTGGGTCCAGAACTAGTTAGCTGGTCTATGAGATCTTGGTTCAATTTTCGTTCGGTACCCTCTGGCTGAATTTCAGTTTTCTGCCTTTTTCCTTTTGATTGACCACTTTCCCCATGTTTTCTACCCTTTGTTTTTTCTGAACTAGTGGCTTCCATTTTTTGAAATTTGTGAAATTTAGGTATGGGGAACTTACTGTATTTTCACCAGAGGCTTCGAGCTTGAGAGAATACCATGGTCTTTTGCTCGCTCCTCTACTTCCTCTGCTATCAATTCTACAATAATGTTTTCAACTGAATTCTCCTTGATTCACAAAATCATTTTTGCTTCATGGCGCCATTAATGTCTTGGCTGAAACATGAATGTAGCAGGCTTTTCAAAACTCTCGCTATCACATCATGTAGCTTATCGACAAGACATTTTCAAACCTTGGGCGATCCTTCTGTTCGGGCCTTTACCAACGTTCATCAAACATCCGCTAGGACCTCCTATAGTTTCCCCGACACCTTAAATCTTCTTGACAGTTATCCTTTTGGTCTCAAGCATATCACTATAGCTCCCACTGAAGAAACTTATCGCTGTGACTTTAGCAAGTCGGGCAGACAATCCTCATCTTACTCCAGAGATGTGTATTTCGCTGAGTCATTTCCTTCATAAATGTTGGTCGCCAAGACATAACAATTTTCCTGTCGATGGGTCTACATTCATTGTGACTTTCTTATCTCTCCCCGTTGCAGTTTGTTTCACCGATAGATTTCTTTCATCGGTGAAACTATGGGCGTTGTCTCACTGACCAAATCCTCCTCCGCTTTATCGGCAAGACTGCTGAATGTCTCGAGCTGTCTTTGGAAACCTCACCCCGATGACTCATGTCTGGCCGATATATTTCTTTGTGGCTTGAGCAGTAAGATATACGTAAGCTCGATATGACCTCATACCAACACGCCGATGACCATTGTCTTGCCGATAGAGACTATGAACTTGTGCTTTCCCGACATGTATCCTCATTGGTATGACATTACTGGTTTCTTGCCGATATGCTGAAAAGGATGTATGTTAGTATAAAATAATCTATGGATCAGGGAGACCTCCATCATCTCATGCCGATATGATTCATACAATTAAATACTCAGGGTTATTTGAATTTTATGGGACCATATGATAAATTTTTGACATGAACATTGGTGAACATGCTATGTGAAGCAATTTTATACTTGTAGTATGGACTCTTTAGGAAACTAATGGACATGAATGGCCAATGAAATTTTCAAAATTTTACAGTTCTAACAAGTGTTTCAGGGATGATATTTCATCGGCAAGACAAATACACTCGGGCTGACTCAGGGATCTTACTCTGATGGCGTTGGTCTGGCCGATACAACTCCTTGTGCTTTGATCAGTGAGACAAGATAGGTTTCTTGCCGATGGAACTTCATTGGTGACACCTATATGCTCGATATGACCTTTTCATTTCACCCCGATGGAACTTGTCTTGCTGATGATATGGGTTATTTGAATACTAGATTTTGGAGGTTTTCATGATATCAAAAGGTCAAGAATGATGTGATCATATGTGACTATTGATGGAACTTCAAATATTTCCTTAACCATTCAATAATAGATAACTCATTTATAAGCCACATAAAACTTATAATGCAAAGTGTATTGAAAAAGGCCTTGATTAAACATCAAAAACCTCAATTGAACCCATATGTTCATTTTAGTGATTGTAGAGTAATGGACAGGAGCATTGCAATAGTATTGCAATAGTCATTGGACCAAGACCAAAAGGTAGAGAATTAATTGATGCAACTAATCTTGAAGCCTCTTCATAGGAAACATGACCAACTAATTTGCTAATAAATCACAAGAGATAACTCTTTGCAGTCAAACACAAATCTCCATATTTTACACACAAATCCAATGATTATCACCAATGAATCATAATAGTAGTATCAATCTTATTTCAATGATATATGTCAATATTAGATTCAAAATTAACAATAAATTCTGGATACTCCACACTAGGCATTGAAACAAATTGAAAAGTTGTCTTTATTTGCATCTCCTCCAGAAACTCATCTATATGTAAGTCAGGTAACATATGCTGTATGTACTGGCTTGTGCTACTAGAATTGGCAACCCTAATTGAACCTTAATCTAAATGAACCCTAACCCTAACCCTAATTGAACCATAAACCTAACTCTAATTAAACCTTAATTGTAAACTTAACTAAAATAAGCCTAATTGAACCCTAACTATAACTCGAACTTGATCCTAATCATAACACTAATTGAATGCTAACCCTAACCCTAATTGAACCCTAATTCCAAATTTCCAACCATAAGCCTAATTGAACCTGAACACTAACTTTAATTGAACCTTGTTGTTGGGGTTAAATTAGGGTTAAATTAGCATTCTAGTTAAACCCCAATTGTAAGATTAACCAAAATAATCGTAACTAAACCCTAACTATAACTTGAACTTGACCCTAATCATAACACTAATTGAATGCTATCCCTAACTAGGTAACTAAACCCTAATTCCAGCCATAAACCTACTTAAATCCTAACCCTAACTCTCATTGAACCTTATTGTTACGGTTCAATTACGGTTTAATTAGCATTCTAGAATGGAGATTAAGGTTCGGTTAGGGTTATATTTGTGAATATCTTAATATTAGCTTATAAATTTTACCCTAACTAGGTAATTAAACCCTAATTCTAACCCTAACACTAACCATAATTAATTTCTCACTCTAACCCTAACCGTAATTAAATCCTATTGTTATGGTCAAATTTGTGTTCTAATTTGAAAGTTGAATTCTCATTTGTTAAAATCAAAGTTATTAATCACTAGTTAAAGCACAGGTTGTGCCTATAGTTTCCTTGGAAGGAACTAATAAAGAAGTGCAGTAATTATTTCAGAAAAACAATTTGCGAATTGTGAGAATTGGATTAATTATTTCAAAAAAAATATTCTACAAATTGTGAGAAGGTGGAGTAATTATTTCAGGAAAAACCAATTAATAAATTTTACAAAGTAAGTATGTGCATTTAATTTTTACTTTCTACGATTTGTATATTTTTGACATCAAATATATTTTTTACTTTCTATCATTTTATGTTTTATGATTTGTATATTTCTTACTTCAATTTTTACTTTTTATCATTTACAATTTTTCTAAATAAAGAAAATAAATTTTACTTTCTATGATTTGTATATTTTTCAAAAAATTTAAAAGGTAAAAGACTAAATTCTAATGTATAAGTCCTAAATAAAATTTTACTTCTATTTTATTATCAAGTTATTATTTTTTACAAAAGAGTTTGCATATATTTTATTTTTCAATTGTTTCTAGAAGACATATTTCTTTTATTAAGAAGATTAAATTATTAATTATAAATAAATAAGATTTATCAATAAATATGTATTAATTTTGTGATATATATATTTTTTATGAAATTAGTGTATAGTAAAATTTCTCATATTTATAGTGTTTTTTAATTTTTAATTTTAATTTTTAATTTTACTTTTAAATAACTGTTTAGGATGCCTTGCCCAAGATTAAATTTTAAAAATGAAGAACAATGAAGATAATATGCTCAAAATTACATGAGACAAAGACGTGAACAAATGAATAATTTACAAAAAGAAGAAGCAAGAAATCATTGAAACCAAAATGATATAGAAAGACGTGTTAAATGTAGGGACGATAGGGAGTTGAAGAGATTGAAGCAAAAATGAGACAACATCCAAATGAGATGAGAATACATCGTGTATGAGAATCTGAAGATGAGCAATATATATTAAGAAGATTACAAACAAATGAGCATTTAGACCAATTTAATGAGATAGAAAAACAACAAATACAAGTATGCAATCATGAATTAGTTGAAAGGAATTATGAATCTCATGAGAATATAGAGGGTAAATTTGAAGGAATGAATTCAATTACAATAGATCATGTGTTACAAACACCAGATAATAGAGTTCAAGATGCAATAAATGTTGAAACTGAAAATCATGAAGAAAATAATAGTCCACAATAGGAGTTAACCTCTCAATTGAGAAGACAAAGATGACTACAAAGAAGAAAAAATGAAAGAGATCTAGGTACATGCAATAACAATAGAAATGTGCAAATTGATTTGAAAGATTTACAAATTATATTTCGACATGGTCTCGATAAAATTGCAGCACCAAGCATGTGTTACATTTGTCAAAGAAAGTTACCCTACAATGAAGGTTTTATGAGTTTCTGAAGGCCCAATTTGCAATAGATGTCGACAAGAGAAACATGAACATCAATTTTTGACATTAAATAATATGAATCCTGGTCCACAACCATTAGAACTTGCAAAATTAACACAAATTGAGGAAATGTTGTTAGGGCATGTAAATCCAAGACTTCAAGTCACACATGCAACTGGAGGTCAGTACAAATATAAAGGACATACCATAAGTTTTCCACAAGAAGTAAGAGAAATAGCTAAAATTTTACCACATCGAATAAAAGATTTACCAATTATTATTGTTCGAAGGAAGGACCAACACGGAACAAATTATAATTTTACAGTCAATAGAGAGAGGGTGTACACGACATTGAAATATAAGATAGAACACGATAGTTTTATAGAGATGTGCAAATTGATTAAAATTCTCTTAGTGAATTCACATGCAATTCAAATGAAAAGATTTTTGACAAATTAAACTCTATTCATATGGAGTTTGATTCAGAGATTTAACCAAATACATGCACTATGATTCAACTAAATACATGCACTATGATTCAACTAAATACATGCACTAGGATTCAAGTTTTATAGATATTTAACTAAATACATGCACTACAATTCAACTAAATACATGCACTATGATTCAAGATTTATAGATATTTAACTAAATACAAAAAGCTTGGGAAAATGGACAAGCACTACAATTCAGAGGCGGTCAGGACTGACTAAAACATCTACACCTTACAATTATCTGGATTCATTAATATTATGCAAGAGCTTAGAAAAGACATCCATGGCACGGTGGGCTGAGTTAGGTTTCCTTCCTCCCTCGAAGTCTTCATCCTCAGAGTCTTCCGATTCCACCCGCTTCTTGTATGCAATGTAATATGCAATCACCAGGTAGTCTGCTCTACAGTTCTGGTGAGCTGGCCCCTTCGCTTTCTCCTCTGGGTCCCTGGAATCAATTGGTATCCATTCTTCCCCAGAGCCTAAGTCCTAGTTGATGTCGTCTCCTGATGCTAACTCCTCTGCCAACCCTTCGTCTTGCACATATCACATTACTCAACCACGAGGTTGGTTGGTGGTTAGCTTGGCTACTCTAAGCAAGAAGGTGATGCTTCGATCCCTTTCATCCCATCGTTTTTCAAACCCTTTTGGGTCAATTGTCCTGACCAGAGGGAATTTCATGACCTCCCTTCCTTGTATGCTCAACATGTAGTAGTTCTGGGGCATTGGGATGAGATTATTTTCGTCCACATTATGCAAGGCTGCATCAATGTCTCCCAGCCATGTGTGAATGAAGACCATCTGGGTCAGTTTCTTTGCGATTTCCTTCGACACACCCATGTGGAGGAGCAACGCTAGAAAAATTGCTGGTATTTCTGCATTGGATTGGAACCTGTGATATGCTTTCAGGAACTCCGGTCCTACAACCTTCTTGGTTGCCCAAAGTATCAGCGGTTGGGACAAGGTCAGTACCCCGTTCAACCTTTTTTCTATCACTTCTCCTCAGAATGCTTGCAGTTGCTTGTCGGTGTCTAGGGCCAAAGGAGTCTCCATCCCTTTATCGCCTACTTCTATTACCAAGTAAAAATCCCAAGCTTCTGCACACACACACTATTCCTGCAAAGACACTGTTTTAAATGACCCAGGTTGGCCTTTTTTAACTACGGTGGCTAGCAGTCTTCATGATTAATTTTCTATGATCCTGGTGGTTGGAGCATGTAAACTTGCTGGCGCTTTACTGAAGGTACTCGGCGTGATTAATGCAAAGTATTTTGAGATCCACTCAATCTTGCCTTTGCCTTGGAACTTGTTCGATTTATTTGCATCTTTCCCTCTACCATTGAGCCTTGTCACATCCGATTAGACCCCAAGTTTGTCTTTTCTTGTTAATATAGTAAGTTTATTTTTTACCTTTTTATTTAATTATTTATTAAAAATTAATTATTTTTAATAATATTTAGATTTTGATATATTTTGACTTTACATTTAGTTTATTATATTTTAATTTTTAATTTAGATTTAAGTTTTAATAATTACAAATAATTATTAAAATAAATTTAATTTACAATTATTTGTCTTATTAAACTTTTAATTATTGTCCCTTTAATAATTGTTTTATTTTTTGCAGGGAACGATTTTTTAATGACCGTCGATCATCCATCAGTTGATCTTGACCATTCCCCGTAATACCGTGATGACCTCACCACTAAGTTTCAACTGATTACAATATCACGGGCGAGTGCCACATGTATCAGCCGGCGTGCCGAAGGAATAATCAAAGTGCTTTAATATTTATGTCGAGTTTTAATACATTATATGACAGGTTACTAAAGCGGTTGCAAGATGCACGTGCTCAAAATCGATGGTGATGTTATAATCTTGATGAAAAGTTGCTCGACGGTTATGTTCAGTGCTGGTGACTGCTATGAATGAACACAATTGCCGATGGTGGAGATCAATGGTTGCCTGCCATCGCATGATCCAAAGATGCAAGGTGTTTATTGATTGCGATATCACGGTGAGCGCCACATGTCTTTCCTTGGCGATGCATAATGTGGTGGGCCCTTGGTGCTGAGATGGAGATTACATCAGCCTTTTGAAGGCAGTCGTTCGATGATCTGATGAAAGTAAAGGATCGACGGTTAGAATTTAAATGGTGGCACACAAGTGAGCTTTAATGGCGGATGAGATGTTTACTGGCTCAATTCGATCAACATAAAGTATTTTTCCTTCATCTTATTTCACCACAAAGTATTCAAGCTGGATGAGACAAATGCACTCGGGCTGACTCAGGGATCTTACTCCAATGGCGTTGGTTTGGCCCATACAACTCCTTGTGCTTTCATCGGTGAGACAAGACAGGTTTCTTGCCGATGGAACTTCATTGGTGAGACCTATATGCTTGGTATGACCTTTTCATTTCACCCCGATGGAACTTGTCTTGCCGATGATATGGGTTATTTGAATACTAGATTTTGGAGGTTTTTCATGATATCAAATGGTCAAGAATGATGTGATCATATGTGACTATGATGGATTATACTCAAGATAAGGTTTTCTTTAGGGAATCAACGAGTGCAAAATCACTGTAAAGGCTAGTTGCTTTGTGATGAATGTTCTACTGTGGGCCTCTAGCCTATCCTAGGTCTTTGTAGTAGTTTTTTTAATTCTTTGTTATCATTTTTTCAATGTTCTATACAATGACCAAGTTTCTATTTGCAATCTGCTTTAAGTTGGTCATTAAAAAGAGATATATGGTTTGTTTCCTTATAGAAATAATGCATTTATAACATTCATGTGTTTTTCATTTAAAATAATGGCATTTGGTAATAATAAGAAGGAAGTGTGAAGTTTGAAAAGTCAAATTTTCAAAAAAAAATTGTCTTTTTTAAAACAATTAAATAAGTTTGATGCATAAGAGGATTCAATAAGTTGTTTAGAATAGTAAAATGGTGTCAATGTTTGTGATGAGGAAAAATGAATTGGAGAGTGGTTCAAAACTGGTTACAAGGTTTGAAAGGGATGTTTAAGTTGTACTGTTTAGAGTGATAAGGTTGACATTAAACTTTTCAAATAGTTTTAGTTCATATTTTTAAGATAAAGATTCTTTTAAACAAAAAAAAAATGTTTTAAATTTCATACTTGGAAAAAAAAATGCAAATGCAATAAATGAATAATAGAGAATCATGCATGGGAACAAAACACCACCTACAAATGCAAATAAGTTATTGGAATGACATAAAATAGATGATAAAGTCAAATATTATTGGTCTTTCCCTTTCTTGCATTAAATTTTATTATATAGATTTAGATAAATCATCATAGGAAATTTGGGATAATTTCAATAAAATATTTGGAGCAAAAATAGTTAATGTGAAGTTTTTCCTAAAACTTCAACTATTTAGATTCAAAATGAGAGATATAATCACTATGTCTAATCACATAAGAAATTTGAGATCTCTCATTAGACAACTAGTAGAAGTCAAGGTTCTATTAGATGATGAAGATGCTAAGGATATTTTGTTAAATAGTTTGAAAATACAACAATGTTATTTCTATGCTTAGTCCAATAACTTCTCAAACACAAGAAGATGTGATTTTGGCCCTATTAGGAGAAGGAAAAAGAACAATGGAAAATATTTAAAAGTTGATTCTCAACATGAGAGTGTATTATACTCATGAGGTAATAATAATTAAAAAATTAAAATGAATGTTATTATTGTAAGAAAAAGGATCA
>VCHN02002647.1:0-16508 GCA_007115665.2 Sequoiadendron giganteum
CCTAATTCTACCTTTGACTAGACTACGAGCATCCGAGAATAGGCTAATAGTCACTAGAAAGTGTAGTGCTAAAATGGGGACATTATATTCTGCCCTTCCCAAATATTTCTTGTCCTCAAGCAATGCCACTACAAATCCAAAAACATCTAGACTGATCCACACCAAACCAAGTAGGATCCCAAGGTCTCATGTCTGTCTCAAGAAGGACCCACCATGCTGATGTTGCACCATTTTGACCACGTTAGTGAAACCATCATGCCAGATTTGCACTATCCTCCCCTATAACCCCAAAATGTTACCATCCATGAAACTCAAACTGAAAAACCTGGAAGGACTAAAATCAATACCATGTAACATCTCATGCCCCGAAGAATCTAATAATCAATATCAACAATGCTACTATCTATCACAAATCAGGGCAATAGGAAAGATAGTCTACTCAACTCAAAATCAAACTCCTCAACATATCTCCATATGGTATCTAACCAAGCCACGACTGCATATGTGACTTCTCCAAATATTCTTGCAAAGAGGAAATCAATCCTTTGTAAGAGCTCAACAAACTCAACCTCATAGATCCACATGAATCTTCTATGCTTCCTCCAAATTATTTTGATACAATCATGAAGACTTCTAAAAACTCTTACAGTTCCAACCCCAAGAGTCTCAGAATGATGAATCAAAGCATGTCGAAGTTCGTTGTCTTGAACAAACACTGAGAGTAAACTATCAAAGTTTACACCACCAACCTTCATAAGATGAAACCTCAGAGTTTCAAAGGTTTCAAGAAAAAAATAATCATTGTTGTTCAAAGATAGAATCAACAAAGTACAATAAGATTTTATCACTCTACACAAGGGATAACAACCGCACCAATAGAATTCCCAAGTGTGACCATGTGAGATGAGAATTGTGTTGCATGATAACACCTCAAAAGTGGCTGGAAAGCACTTCAAGACATTCTCTAATTGAAATATACCACCAATTTGACAAGAAATGATGAACCAACTCTCATGAATGAGAGTAACTCCCCATGTAAGGTGGTTGGTCTGCCTCTAATCAGCAAGCTTGTGTCTCAAAATCTGCCCTTGTCTTAGCCAAGGATCACTCTCAAGAGTAACCAACCATTCATCTCTCCAACCCATACTCAAAATTTCTCTCCAATCCATTTGTTGATGAACAAATGGGACCATCAAGTGGTTGGTAAGGAATGTATCAACACCATTAATTCTGAAATTTTGATCCTTATCCCTCTAAAAAACCTTCTTTCCACATGTAATAAGTTTCATCAAACCATGTTGATGATCCCAAGCATGGATACCCAGCCAAAAGTGATCTCCAACACACCGGAAAGAAAACACAACACATCCCCAAGTGCCAGTAAGGACTAAGTGCATACTTAAACAATTAATGTCTCCTCTAATGAACCCTCGAAGCCTAACCAAGAAAGCTTCAACAATATTGGAGCATGAAACATTTGATGTCTTCAAATCCAACTCCCAAAATAGACTAGTATGAGCTAAAACATCACTCAACCAATGGGGTGGATTGACAAGCATGCAAACACCATGTTTTGATTCTTATTTCTCCCCTAATTCATGAGTAATCAGTCTGAAAACTTCACTCCTTGCTGTTGTAATGAAACCTTGAGCAGCTACCAAACTATGTTTGGACATCTTGATGTCAAGGACATTGAAAACATCCCAATTCAATGATTCCCAAGTGAAGTCTTCATTCTCAACCCTACTTGTGCATTCAATATCAAGCAACATCGGAAGATTACTAATCACAAAACATGGCACATACTCATGGAGTTATATCAAAGTATCCATAGACTGGAAATTATACTCAACCTCATGCTTGGTCACTTCACCACATGACTCATTTTTCAAGACAAAGAGAGAATTGTCATAAGTCGCTTTTGCACCCACTTCATAAAGAGGATTGTCAAAAACTCGGGAGTCATCCCTTTCATCTTTCTGATCCAAATTTGTGCATGCAACTTTTGATTTTCTTGTGAGACTTTCTAGATCAAAATCCTCTCGAAGACTATCAAGCTCTCTAGTTACTTGCTTGATTTATTCAACTCTTTGTTCATTCTCTTGCTCCCTGAAAAGTATGAAATCGGCTATTTGATCTTCTACCTCCATTAATGCCACTTGAGTATTTTATAACATATATTTTTTTGACTCAATCTCAAGAGTAAGATTATCAACCTTTCTCTCCTTTCCTTGGAATGCACTAATGGTTTTCTTTGCAATTTCGATGACACAATATCAATATTCAATCAAGTGCATGTAATCTGATTTCAATGTCTCCAAAGAGTCTCTGATAAGTTGCAGATTAGGGAGAGTAACTTCATCCTTAACCCCTTTTTGTATCTCATCAATTGGAGCCTTCCAATAGATTTCTTCTATCAAACTATGTGTTTGGTCAAATCTAGATAAAACTCGCACTTCATTTTCAATGGACACCTCGAATTGACCTTCCCACTCATAAGAATGCAAAGATGGTGAACTGCTGATAGGCTACAAGAAAAATTTAGAAATTTGTCTCTTGCAATCACTGCCCCCATAGCTGCTCCAAGACTCTTATCTTTCTCCACCAACTAGCTGAAAATGCTCAATATCAAGAATATGATCAAACTCCATAAATTCTTTGAGCCTTTTCTTAGAATCAACTTCATGAATAGGTAAATCAAGTTTGTGTTCGAGAACCTCTTTAATTTCTTCATCATCAAGAGCCATATGGTCTTCTAGCTCCACTTCCACTTCACTGTCTCCTTGATCAAAGGTTATGGCAACCCCCAACTTGGTCAATGAGTCATTATTAATCATTGTTCTGAGAGTTTTTGTAGAAACATACTCCTCTTTAGTGGCTGCAACCACTTCAAAGGGTTCATTATGGAGCTTTACCAAACAAACTTCTTCTTCAAAGACACCTTCTCCTCCAATGGTTACCTCATAGCTTGCAATGCAATCTGAATTCTGAGCTTCATCAGGATCAAAGGGAAATTCATCCCACATAGGTTCTTTGTCACCTTTAGGTGCCCTCACACCCAGATCCCAAATGCTAAGGGACTGATTGTATTGATCCAAAGGAAAATTCCCATCACACTCCTCTTGGAGTGTTCACTCTTTGAATAAGTCACCGTGATCGAAAACCATGGTAACCCCCAACTCAAGAAATGAGTCACTACCAATTGCTGATAAGAAATTCTCACCAGAATCAATTTCGTTATGCTCCTCTATTAGGTCCTCAAAGAAGTTGAGCTGGTGTTTTTTATGTATAGGACATTCCCACTCAAAATCAAGATTACTATCATTGGTATGATGAAAATGATCTCCATTAGGTGATGTTTTGAAAAATTTCAGTAGCATCAAACTCAACATTAATGGCAACAACCTTCTCAAAGAGATCGTTTTGTAGCTTTTCCTTACAAGTATCTTCTCTAATGGTATACTCATAACTTAGTTTGTGTTCTTATTTTTGAACAACCTCTGGATTATCACAAACATCATAACTATGGTAATGGTCATAAAATGACTCAATGACACCACCAATGTTTCCCTCATCATGTTCCTCATTAGTCTCAAATCCATCACTAGATGAACCCAAGTTAGGATTCAAGACTGTTGTTTTATTCTTTTCACCAAACCAATCTTCATTATCCCCAGTCACATGCAAGTCTAAGGGAGTATTTTGAGGCTCTAACACACACTCCTCATGTGTCAAGGTTTCTCCTTCAAAATCACAACCATTTGGATGTGACATGTGCACCTTTCTTGTGCCTTCTTCAAAGATTGTTGACTGAATTTTCTCTCCAATGTGCTTACTAGTGGGTTGTAACCCAGACACAGGCACTTCTTCTACCTTCTTCGACCCTTCATCCTTGGCATGTTCAAATTCCCTTTTAATCATTTTCTTTCTATAGTTGACCTTAACCAATTTTTCAGGTTTCAAAACCACCACATAATCCAAGAAGGAGTCAAAAGAAACTATGTTCTTAAACTCTTTTGGCATGTTCTGATATTCTACATGGAATAAGGAAGCCTCATGTACACATTGCCTCTTGAATTGTTCAAAATCTCTACTAAATTCCATTGCGGCAACTCTATTTTTTTTTTCTCCCAACAAGATGGCAGGAACTTGGGCTTTGATACCACTGAGATATCCCCTTACAATTTTTTTCAATTTTGAGCACAAGATTTCACCCGTTAACATTAAAGAAATCATAAACCAATTGAACGTAACCCTTCACTTTCTGATCACTCAAATTCCAATGAGGGCAAGGTGAGAGCATATGGTGGAAAGGGGATTGTTAGGTGAAATGAACTGGAACTAAGATTGCAATATGAAGATGGCTCATCCGATCAACAAGATATGAAAAACAACTCAGCCACTTATTCAACAAGAGTGTATTACAAGAAATGAACACGAAAGCTGACTCAATCGATCAACAATGTATGCAATGCAACTAGACCACTTATTTAGTGGGAGTATACTACTAAAAGTAAATGTTTGGGCGGCTAGCCAACCCCTTCCGCTTTTCAGCAGGCAATACAAGAAAGTAAAATGTTGAAAGTAAAGACGACGAGGCTAGTCTCTTCCACTAAAGTGGGAATTACAAGAAGTAAATTATAAAAATAAATGACTGAATTAATATTATTGATTACAACCTTACAATATGAATTAAACTGTAAATTACAATAAGTATTAGATGTCTAATAAGCTCCAAAATGAAAGTAGATGAACTCCAAATTTGAACAAGCTATTATACCAAGGAAATCAAGCTAAAAACTAAACTTTTACCAAACTGATATGAAATTGTAGCATGCAGAAAACTCAGACCAGCAATGAGAAAAACCACCAAAATGCTCATAACTTAATGAAGACTCCTCTGATTGATGTGAAATCAAAAGCAAAGAAAGCCTAGGAGATAAGCGTCCATGTTCAAGCTATTAAAAAATAATAAATAGTCACCAAAATTTTGTGCATGCTTCCCAATGCAAGTATAGGAGAGGTACAACCTCTAAAAAGGGGTGACCAACAAGATAAAATCCAAGAGCTCACTAAAAAATCTAAAACTTTGGAAGAAGGCGCGCCCAAGGTAGACTGAAGCATAGGACCAATACCTAGAACCACCAAAAAATCTTGCAAGGTACTACGAGCAAAAATATGTTTCCAACCAAGCCAAAACAACAAACACAAAACTCAAAAAACTTCATAAATCTTCATCTCAATAAGCTCAATTTGCTCTTCAGTGTAAAGAATAGTCACAAAATTAGCTAGGTGCTATCTTGCAAGCACAAAACTAAGGGAGCTAGGAAGTATGCTTTCCTTAAAGCAAAGTTCTGTAGAAAATTCGGCAACACTTCATTATATTTTCAATGGATAGCCTCAAATAAATGCCAAGGCCTCATATTTATAAACTTTTCCCTCCAATTAGAGCACCAAAGCTGAAATTCACATTCATCTTTCCAAACTTGCATATGCATTTCATTTAAATTTCATTGGCCTCCTTGGCATGGCATTCAAACATGAAGGAGAGATAATACTTTATAAAAATACAAAACACATCAAAAAGTAGGTGTCCAAACATTTAAGTTAAATAACATTATAAAATGCCATTATTTTCTCCAAGATAGGCATCCAAGTAAATAAGTGAAATATTATAATATGACTTAAATATTTCTCCAAATAAGTCATCCGCCATGCCATAGACAAATATTTCACTTGAAATATAAACTCAACTAAAATATTGAATTTGCTAAAATGAGCTCCACAAGTGCCGAAAACCAAACTACTCAAACTGACCTGCTCGATATAGCCACTGTACTGAACTATTGAACCCTTACTAGAAATAACACTTACTATAAATAGCATACTACTAATAAATAATAAGTGACCACAAACTGAGCAGTCGTCACAACTTACTAAAAATAGTAAGTCCGAAAAAGTTACTTGATGCATATGCATGTCATACCATCCTAAAGCTCTCTGAAACCCCAGAAGGAATCTAGAATCCAATCTACAAAACTCCAACATGCAAACCCCCGAATCCACAAAAAAAACCTCCAAGCAACTAGAAACCCTAATTCTGCCTCTAACTAGCTTGCGAGCATCTAGGAATAGGCTAACAGTCACTGGAAAGTGTAGTACTGAAATGGAGACATTACATACTTGGGATTACACATTTTACAAGCATGTTATTCTTCCCTTTTACATTTTATATGTTTTTGAAAAGGTTGAAAGTTGTTGATTTTTTGTGTGGAAAAATAATTTATTTGCTAGTTAGGAAAGAATATGTTGTTGAAAGAGTCTTATTGAATTTACTTCTTATGTACTTTCTTAAGTGTTTGTACATACTCCATAATAAGGAGTGATTGTATTCTTAGATTTATATACTAGGGAAAGACGAAGCTAGTGTAGCTTTTGTTGTTATTCAAATCAAGTTATTGTATACGTCGAACTATAGAGATTTCAATGGATACCTTAGAACTAGATCGTTCTATAATGAAAGTAGCTTATGTGTTACCTTTACATTGTAAGAATGATATAAACGTAGGTTGTTCTTGGGGTTAAAGATTGCCTTAAGAAGGGAATTGTCTACATGTAGTATATTGTAAAGAGATAGGTTGTTCTTGGGGTTAAAGATTACCTTAAGAAGAGATCTTCCTATGCATATTATGAATGAATGTAGACATGCAAAACTAACATCCGCTCTAACCATTCTACTTAATCAATTATAACAATTTATTGATTAATTTCCTAAGGTTCATTAAATAAATCAAATTATTTAATCCTTATGTTCTTCTCATTTGATTTAATAAATCAAACTAATTTAATCAAATGTCAAATCCCTAAAATCCCCTAAGTTAATTAATCTAAATTAATTAACTTCTAATCATGATTATCATTCTCTAGCTTTTGACTCAACTAGAGTCAAATCCAAACTCTTAACTAACCCACCCACTTGCACCAATAAATCATTTATTTGATTTATTATTTCCTCTAATTACATTCAAAATGGCATCAAAATGGAATATTCTTCCAATTTGAATCTTCCCCCAAAAGGGACTTGTCCCTTCCAACAAGGTTTTAAATGCTATTTGCACAAGTCAAACATGGCATTTATTGCACTTTTCATCCCCCCTAAACATGTCGTTTCATCCAAATTTGAATTTCAAATTGGCACATTGGCCAAGGACTTGCACATTCCTCACCCTCTCACACTTTGACAAGTGGCATCTTGTCATTGGCTCATGAATGATCCCACATTCATCCAAATCTATCACTCTTCCTAATCTTGAATCTATAAAATGCAAAGCATTTCAACACAAATCATCTACAACAAACAACACTTTCTCATTGCAAGGTTACTCTCTTCATTTGAGAATCAATCTTGCTCTTCATCATCTACAATCTACACACATTTTGAAAGCATCTACACTATAGGCAACTTGAGTTCAAGCATCTCATTGTCTATCATATCACTAAGCTTATCAAGGATTGGGAAAGGGCTCTTTCACATACTCAAAGAGCACCAATCCACTATGGGATAGGAATGATTCATGTTTTTGCATTGTTCTTATTAGTTGCATTGTTTAACATGATTCTATATTTCATAGGGATGTTTAAGTTTGTTGATTTAAACTAACTTTTGTCTTTCTTGATATTGTTTAGTCTCTCTTCTGATTTTCATGTCCCAGGTAATTAACCAAATCGAGCTAGATAGTGGGTGAAGAGATGACTTTTTATATGAAAATTTGGCCGAAGTAGTATAAGTAGACTTTGTTTACACTATCAAGGTTCACTATGTCCAATATAGACATTCTAGCTCAGGATTTTCATACTTGTAGGTGTAGTTACCGTATGATTAGGTTATGGATTGTAGGGCACAACACTAGGCTCAATAAGGCTATTTTTTATGGGGTCTTACCAACCAATCTCTTTGTGGAAGGGTAGGGCCATCTCACCATATATGAAAAATGTGCGGGGTACCGCATTTGAGTCAGTGGTTGGCGAAAAAGTGCTTGAGTGATGCTTTTCCTCATCAGTTGGTGGCTGAGATGTGCAAGGAATTTCCTGGACCATTTGTTACTAGTGCTTATAAATCTTGTGAAGCTATGTATGCTATCTATATCCATTTCTATGGAAGTTGTAATGCAAGAAATGTTATCTTGAGATTTGAAATGTATTGGAAAGATTGTAATTTTTCAATTATAATGTAAATGGAAATTTTGGAATATGTTCTATTTTAAATGTGCATTTGGTCTTTGAAACAAAATAAAAATTTATATTTCTATGAGTTTGAACATAGTTATTTACTTGAAGTTAAAACTTAGTGATTTTATATTCATTTAACAATCAACAAGTTACAAATACTTAACGGTTTAGCTGCTATAGGTCTCATAAGGTGAAGATTCAGTTAAAAATATTGATATAAATGTCCATCTTAGCCAAAAAGTCAGACACAGTATTGTGATTTCACCCATCCAATTTGAAAATCTCTTAAAATTCTTGAAAATTTTCAATTGGAAAACCATCAAGACCAAGGGCCTTACCTTTTTTCATATTGAAAACTATTTCCTCAAGCTCAAACAGGGAGATGGGTTTATTGAGCTCTACATTTGCCTCAACAAGAACAATAAATGGAATTCATTCCATAATATGGTTCACTTCTCCCAACTCCTCAAGAGAGTCCTCCATGAATAAGGAAGAGAAGTAATAAGTGGCATCCTGTGAGATATCTTGCAAATAAGATAATTGATCACCGTAGGAGGAAAAAATTGAAGAGATTAAATTCCCATGTCCCATGGCTTTGATAGAGTTAAAGAAGAGGGTTGTATTCCTATCTCACTCTCGAAGCCACTCGATCCTTTACTTCTAATTCCAAAACAAATCCTCCCGCAAATCCCATCCTAAAAACACCTTCAAAGCTTCCACTTCATCTCTAAGGGACTCCTGGGTAATCCCATGATCTCTATTCTGCCTAATGATGATCTCCAATTGATTCTGCACCATTGATTTCTCCCTAAAAACCTTTCCAAACATTACCTACTCCATCTCTTTAGCTGAAATTTCACAAATTGGAGTCTCTTGAGAAAGGCATACATGGTTGTTTCATGTGAAGGCAGGCCTTGAATCCACCATTCTTTCATGAGGTCCTGTAGAGTCGACTCTCACAACCACATAAGTTGGGATTTGAAAGATGGATTCTTAGCATCGTCCCCCCCATAGGCTAAGAATTTTATAGGCCAATTATTTGAGCCCCTCCACTAAAGAACTTTTGAGCTGGTGATCCACTTATTACCTATTCAAAAGTTGGAAACCAAGAACTTGTCCAATCTCTCAAAGATAGAATTCTCCCCACATCTCCTGTTACTCTAAGCGAACATTCCATTGAGTGGCTTGATGTCATTCAAGTTCAATAAAGCTATATTATATCTAAACAATGAAGAGGAAGACTTGAGCCGATCCAAATCCACCCCTCTTTTCATCTAAACTGAGGATAACATTAAAATCTCCAACCAAAACCCAAGGAAGCAAAGGAGCTAGGGATCGCACATACCTTATATGACCTCAAAGGCAAAGTTTACTAGCCAAATTAGTCGAGCATAGATATTAGAGATTAGAAGGATTTCACTAGAGATGAAACTTGATGCAACCATGGACAAGGAGTGTCTACCCGAAATCCACCACAAGGGGGAAATCTTTGTCTGAACCCAAAGAAAGGCAATTCCACCGGCACTACCCTATGCACCAATGCACTGACATTGGCCACACCACCAAAGCTTGGAAGCGACCTTGAACATACCTTCCACTGTCTACTTGGTTTCTTGAATAAACATCTTTTGTAGAATGAGCCTTGATCATTTTCTGAACGACCTTTTGTCTAGAGATGTTGTTCAAGCCCCTAACATTCTAGGAGAGAACAATCATTTGTGGGAATTAGAAAAATGAGAGTCAAGATTTTTGACTAACCTCGACTCCACCAAATTCTCTCGCATTTAGCTTTGTCTTATCTTGGTATTTTTTCCTCCCCACCTTGGAAGACTTCTCAAAGTTCCTCTTTTTGAAATTATTTTGGTGAAGCCCCAATGTAGAGGGGAGCTTGTTGCCTTTACCAAGTTCCTGAACCTCTACATTCGATTGTGACTCCAACAAACCCATGGTTGGACCTTCACTCACCTCATTTCCCACTAGAATAATTGACATACCAGGAGACTTTGGGACTTGATCAATAGCGATCAATGATTTGGTTCCACCTCCACTATATTATTAAGACTATCATCCTCTTTGGAAGCCAACTGCTCCACTTCCAGGATAGTATTTTCATTTAGAGCCTTATCCAAAAATTCCATTTTCTAATCACAATCTTCTAAAGCCTCAAACCAATTAAAAGAGGCATCATCTTGCCTATCTTTAAGGTTCCTCTTTTGGCCACTTCCCTTATTACGAGATTTTTACCAGAAAAAACTCTCCTTATCTATTTCCCCCTTCGACATAGGGCCTTTTTCTTTATCCCTCGTTGGCATTGAGTGAGGAGGCCCCTTAGTTGAATCCCCCTTGGTGAACATTCTTGAAGTATTGATATTAGGACATTTCCTTTACAAATGCCCATATTCATGACAAATTCAACACCAAGACGGAAGAGCCTCATAATCAAGTTGTTGAACCCATGTCATGGACCCTACTTAAATTTCCATCAAATTTGGTAATGGGTTATTCAAATCAATCTCAACACAAACACAAACAAGGGAGATTACCTTTTTATCTAGAGTATGTTGTGATGGCCCCACAGGCTTTCCCAATAGAAGAGAAATCATGTGCAATATTTTATTCCTCCAAAACTTTAGAGGAAGCCACAAAAGCCTCACCCAAACTGGCACCCTAGAAGGAATCTCCTCAACTAGATTAAATTCAGTGTGTTAAGGTTTAATAAATAATCCCACTTGATTGTAAAAATAATGACCACCTTCAAAAGCCCTATTTTGATTTGCAAGGAAAGAGAACACTACCATAAAGTAATTGTCGTCTGCTTGCATAACCTCCATATCTCCCTCGGGGTTCCAAGTTTGATGATCTCAGGATTCAAAAAAATAGTAGAGAGACTCTAATCCCCATAAATTAATAGATTAAGGTATGGCTACTCAGATAGTTAACATCTTCCACAACAGAGTCTGGTTGGATTACAAGGATAGGACAAGACACACTTTTTACCAAACATCCATTCACTTTTGGGGCCCGACTACCACCTTGTGGCAATTCAACTCCATTTGTGTCATTGTTTAAAAAAATTATAGCCTTAGCATGAATAAATGGGGGCAAACTAATCCCCGTTAAGAATTATGAGAAATACATTTAAAATCAATATTTCCCAAGGTTGCAACCATCACCATACACAACCACAACACCAAAAAAGACAAAAAACAAAAAACATGAACCCCACCCCAACAAAGTCCCCTACAACACCTACACTACACCCCTAAACAACACTCCCCACCATAAAACAACCCACCGACGCCTACTGCCACACCTCCACACACTAGATCTTGGACATGCAAGCCAAGTGAAACCACACAGAGAGACATGCAGAAAGTGTGACACCTAAGGCAGTCGCACCTCCTCCATAGTTGCACACACACTCTTCATTCTGCCTTCAACTTTCACCCGTTTGTAATGTCCTTGTTTTTAATACATCTATTTTGAATTTCCTATCTTCATAACCTCTTACTTGATGGTTGCTATTTTTTTTGCTTAATAATTTCATTCAATATAAATAATAATAATAATTTACATATTTATCACTCTCGACTTTATTAATTTATTCTAAATCATGTGTACACTCATTTTTTAATTAGCCTAGAGGAACAAAACAAATTGAATTTATACCATCTAATTAAATAAAGGTGATCCATTGATCCCACCAACTGTTCATTAGAAAAAAAATCACATATCAAAGAGTACACAACAATGTAGGAGGGATGAAGGTTGTGTTATGAATGAAATTCACTTATAGTTTCTTATTCATGAACCCCCAACATCATCATATATTTGCATATTTGAGCTCAACAAAAGTTATAAGTACCCATTTCCCTATTGGAGTTTTCCAATATTGGTGTTCATTGTTGTGGATTTGTGCAATGTTATTTCTCTATGTTAATTGTTTAAGCACATAACTGTGGAATAATACGAGGTAAAACAACCTTTTCAAGCACCATCTTGAACACTTTGCAAAGAAAACTAATCTCATAGTCACAAGTTGGTGAATTAGTTCTCTTGAGCTAATTTTACAGATCACCAGTCCTGTAGTTCCCGGACCCTTTCTTGTTTCTTAAAAATTAGTGAGTTCATTTTCAGGGCTTTTCTATATTCACAAAAATGGGAGAGAAGGACTGTGTACATTAGTTATCATTTAACTAACTAATTCCATCAAATGCCAAAATCTAGCAAAAGAGATTCATGTGTAGAAACAACTCATTTCCTGCTAATTTCTTTGGGAATATTTGAGACTAGATTTCATCCAAAGAACTAAAGACAAGCACAAGACCCAATTTCAGGAAAGTAGACCATAAGCCTCTCCACCAAGCAATGGAAACAACTAAGACTTGGATTTTTAATTGATTTAATAACTATGAACTTACAACTTGAAAGTGAGACCTATCAAATAAAAAATTATGAAATCAAAGAAGCACAAGTGATTCCAAATCACTGATATTCTAAATAAGATAAGATTGAAATATGACAAGTTTTCACATCCCACTCTAATCAGGACTAGAGTACATTATCAAAAGCCTTGAATCTGCAACTATGTAAGAAGTATCTCCCACATCTCAAGACTCTCTTTTAACCATAAAATGTTAACCAAATTGAGAGAATTCTCAAATTTAGAAAGATCTTGGATAACTAAATGCTATTTCTCTTTGCCAACACATATTCATTTCAGACTCAACTAGCAAGAATTGGGCTTAACAGTTAGTTTATGTAGATGAAATTACCTTATGATTCACTAAACAGGGGACACAAGAAGATTGCTTAAATCCACATGTCAATTAAATTGCATTTGAGAAAGAATGAAAAGTTCATCGATATGTAAATATTACAAGATCCCATTTTCCTATATTGTAGAAATTAAATAGAAAATTAAAACTAAATCAGGTTATGGATAAACATTCTTTCCCTTTTTCTGAGCATAACATGTGATTATTAGAGATATCAAATACAACTATTGAATCTATGGATAGTGAAGTAGGACTGAATCTAGTACTATTGTAGAGAATCATTTCCATCTCATATGATCATCAAGTCTTCTTCTTTATCATTTACATCATCTAGAGAAGTGGTCACTTTACAACAATATCACCACATTCCTGCCATCCCATAAATCTTTCTTTGGGAACTTTGATAATCTTAGGCTACACCTCCAAACTGCTTTCCTCTCTAAAATGGAAGGTTTTCATTTTGGTTTATCCAAATTAATACACTTGTTTCTATTACTACATTTTCCCTTCTCTCCTTGCGACTACTCTATTCCTTATTTCAAATATTTTCCCTATTCAGGTCCAAATGGCTTTGCTAGCGAATTGGTGACAAAATCATTGCATAAGAATTTCATTTTCTCATTATAGAGGTTTATAGTTGGTGCAAGGATATCATTCCCTTGTCCTCCTTTAATATACTTGTAAGGACTACATTCTTTGATAATGGGGAAAATATGAACAATAAGCTTAATTTTGTTTTTACTATCATCTACTCGCTCAAAAATGCAAAAATCTCCTTCCTCAAGATTATTACCAACTGAAAAATTTCTCCATCCAGTAATCAAACAAGCTCTAGGGAGATCTTTGAGGAACTGTATATGCCATTCCCTTTTGTTAGGATCCCAAGAGTCACTTATGTTCTTTCTCTTGGTAGTTTGATTTTATCTATAACTATGTTTGATGTTCTCAGATTTGTAGAATAAATTTTCACATAAACTAAGAAACATTAACTTGTTAACAACCATTTAAAAACTATTATTCAAAAACACAAAACGAGACTGAAAAATAATAGATATTGATAAATATCACCCCAAATCTAATGACAATATCTCTATATACAAGTAAGAATAGAGAGAGGCCAGAGAATCTTACAAACCTAAACAATTGGTACACCATTGATGGCTTCATAATTAATAAACCAAAGGGTTTTTCTGATACGAAAGAATTAGTAGTCCCCAAGGCCTTCTTATTTTCTACTTTGTCAACATGACGTCTTCAAGAAACAAAATAGCTTCTCCTTTGGATGACCTGCATGCAAATACAAAATTTTGGTTATTCAAATGCTAAGTTTAGAGTTTCTCGTAATTTGGGAGACACAAATTTGGCGAGATTTCAAAATTTCATTGAGAACAAAGCTTTTACTTACTATAAGAAGAAGGTTTGGGTTTTTTCACATTATTTTCAACATCTACTGTTAATTTTCTTTTAAATTCAACTAATAATTTTATGTTCATCAAGTGATTAGAACTCGTCAGAATAGCACCAACATTGGCAATAGAAATATTAGGGAATCTCTTCTCTGGATCATAATCATTATGGATTTTTTCTATTTGTTTTTAAATCTATCTTTAATATTTAATACTTTCTTTGCATTTTACTTAAGTTATCTTTTAGTCAATAAAGATTTTATTATTATTAACTATTTTTGAAAAGTTTTTATAATAAACTTATTTTAACTTTGTTATAATCATTGATCAAGCATTAAGTGGATGATAAATTGCCACAACAAAAGCCAATAAAATTGTAAAATAAAAAGATTATGCTCAGCTTCCCAAAAGTTGTCTTCATTGCCTTAATTAGAAAATTTTAACTAAATGAATGAAAATAAAATTATCAATTTTGATTGGCTCAAATATACAATACTAACCACTAATTACTTACTATAATAATAATCTAAAAATAAAAATATATAAATGTCTATATTTATTTAATTGTCTTTTGCACTCTAAGTGAGATGTTAAAAAAATATTTGATGAGTTTAGTTTTACCTTTCACCAAATTTAGGAGTTTTATGAATGACATTTTTGTTTCATAAAAAGAATGATTTTAACAAAACTTTATATCCAATACTTTCTTTACATTTTACTTAGGTTATCTTTTAGTCAATAAAGATTTTTACGCTGAAGGTGTGTCTTTATTTGAGCTTTTGTTGATGGTTAAAATGACACAAAACAACATTAAAACAGAATATTTCTACTCTATTTCTCCTAAAAAAGAAAGACTACATGTAGTGGCCTAACTCCTAAGGTCTTGGTAGTTGGTTCTCAATTGTCTGATGTCACTCAATTGGTTCATGCAACTATAATATTCAAGGGGCCTATGCTGGTAACAAAGGATTCAAGCTATGACTCTCTTTGTCAAAATAGTTCCTGTAAATCAATGGGTTTAAAATAAAAGAAAAAGATAGATCCAGGGGGTAAATCAGTAAGTATGAATTAAATTTATCTAATATCCAGACATATACTTTTAACAATGAATGTTTTCTTAACCGATCACAAAAACCATAGCATGACACAACCCACAGTATGACTGTACCATCGTATACATCTTAGGTGCTTAATTCAATTCCACTTATTCACATATCACAAGTATTTCCAAGATTTCAAAACAACACACATTCATTCATCATCAAAACTATAGATCAACAGACTTCAATAACTTTAATTCAATGACAATTTAACAAGATAATCTTTAAACCTAGTTTCTTCTAATGACTTTCATCACATAAGAAACTATCATGCTTCAACACAATCACTGGCATTCAGGTGGATTATAACTCATTAACCTTATCAAACAACACAATTCAATGCAAACTCCATATTTCATAAACCTGCAATTCTATTAACTGTAAAAAGATCTGGTACAATGTATCTCTGCAAAACTCTATAAAATTCTATCTCCTAGCACTAGGTAAGCCAATCCAATTCTCAATTAGCCGCCCTTTACAATGTGATACCCATCTGGTATTTATAGATATACAAAAGAAGTTCAAACTTCACTTCTATCTTAGGCTTTCCACCTTTTTAGGAACAATCAACTTTCTTGGGAACTCAGATCAACTTTGATCTTGAGTTCTTACATTATGCATTCAGTTTGATCTAACAATAGAAGATAGAAATAGAAGAAAAGAAGTCATGCGCCCTTAAGACTGTTAGTGTTGCATGCATGCAACATGCAAGGAAGAAGATCATCATGCGACATGCAAGGAAGAAGAACATCATGCATGCAAGATTTTATGCATGTGAAGCTGGATCCGCTATGAACTCATCATAGCTAGTGAAGACTTGTTGTAGCATATCCGTATCTGGCCCATCAATCCAATCATCTTCAAATTTGATGCGATCCAACTCAACTGCAACAAACTCTTTCATACTTTTTACCTTGATCAACTCTCTCCCTGCAGCTTTTATTTCTTCTTTGAATTCTACAAGCCGATCTATCACTAAGTCTCCTCCATCATCT
>VCHN02001701.1:0-20507 GCA_007115665.2 Sequoiadendron giganteum
CAAGAACTTTGCCATTTTTCCTTTTTCAAGACTCGCCAAGATTGCATTTCTACAAATTATTGAAAATTAAAAGTGAAAATTAATATTTTCAATTGACTTCTATTTTTTTTTTAAATTTATGCAAACATTAATGAATGTCTAGTGGATGTATATAAAACATTATGACTTCATATTATTATCAATTTGATAATTTAATTGATTGCATAATTAAAATTTTGTTGATTTTAATGAAGTTACACTTGAAATGAACTTGCGACCATGTTTAAATTTTGAAGTGTAAATAATGAATTTCAAGAGACAAACTACATTTAAATCAAGTGACTCCACTTATCTATGCACCATTTGACTTTTGGTGAAAACGAGTTAAAATATCACTACAAACCAACTATTGAACTTTCGAGGAAACCTGTACATTATGTGATAGTTCACAATTGTGTGTTGAAAATATAAATTACTACTTGTGATGTAATTGTGACTACATTTGAACTTAATATATTATGAAATTGGCATGTTCAAACATTGAAGAAGTCCCTTAGAAACCTATTATTAACTTTCCAAGCCATTTTACAACTCTATGAAACTAAGAGATATGAGGGAATAAAGATGCTAGAAAGTAATTGATATGATAGACCTATCAAGTGTATCAAAACCATATATTTTTACCACTAAGATCTAATCTTGAATACTTAACCATCTTCATAATTTAGGTTGATAGGGAAGTTGTAACACATTGAAGAGATTGAACTTTACTACAAGCCACTTAGGACTGCAACCAACAATTGATGACTTTGGCTTGATAAGAAATTCAACACTTCAAAATGATTATGAACAATTGTGACCAAGACTTAATGATGTAAGCATTAATGCTTTCTACTTAGTTAGATTAAGGTATGGCAAAGAAACTTCACATGCAACTTGGAATACTACTAAAACATTCAAGATATAAACTCAATAATGCATGCCTTTTTCATAAATGTGAATTTAAAAATTTTCCAAGTTCAAAAACAAGGATAACAAGGAGGTACACTTCAACATTTTTATTCATAGGTTTTCTTGTCAAGTTTATTTGGTGATGAATTTTGAGAAAACCTATGCATTTCCAATATTTAGACCTAACCAAAGAAGTGAAGAGGAGCTTAGATTTATTTTGGATCACCAAACAAAGGCACAACTATACCTATCTAGCACCCCTATCCTACAAGACAGTCCTACCACCTATAATGCCCCTAGCCAAGATACAAAAGTTTGAAATTCCAAATTTGGCATACATTCTTATTTAGTCTTCCAAGCCCTATACAAGTCATTATATTCATTTTTTTGGGGTGATTGAGTTCATTTTATTCTATATTCTCTCTCCTTCCATAAATGTAAGACTCTTGGTTTTTATATTGATTTGTATATCTATAAGTGTCATTGGTGCTCCATTCTAATTATGCATCTTGCACACATAACAAGTCATATTCTATGAAGGTTTAAAGTCATTTCGAGATCATTTACAAATAGGAGGTGGGTCTATATCATTCTTATAGGATATGGGTACTACTTTGTGCATACAACACCCCTATCTAGAAAGAGGTGCCTCTCCTAATGCCCCATTTCTAAAACTTTGTATGCCCCTCAGTTTGCTTCTAGTTAGGTTTGCTTTATCTTAGCATGATTGGTTCGCAGTCCTTTGACTAAAATATATTTTCGTTATGATGTTTTGATCACTACTATTGAGCGACAACTATTATTGTGGGATGTGGTTATCTAATTATTGTTTCACATGCATTATGGATTAATGATGTTGTAAAGTTAACATGAGATGTTATTATGAGATTATTGGATTATGATGGAAGTGTCAGTTTCGATGAGTGTATTGGTGAAGAGGACAAGTTCGCATCACTAGCTTGCGAGCGCCCTGTGAATCCGTGATTTCTTCTTCACGGTGTGTATTATATGCTGGATATATGGTATGATGTTGTTTACTTGGTTTCAGGATTGCAGGTACATGACATCGACTCCACCTCGTTTCACAAGTTTGAGCGTGTCGATCCAACGGTTAAGTTGAACGGGAGATAGTAGATAGGTAACATGTGTCAAGTCTACGCCCTAGCCTTAGTGTGTCGTCAGCCTTGGTTGTTGAGTCATAGTTTACCTTATTTTAATATTATTTGATTCTGAAAGGTGCGTATTTATTTAATCAATTTTTAGAATTATTGCATGAAATCATGTTGATGGTTATTTAATTAAAATTATATTTTGTTGATTGAAAGTATTATTTAAATTAATTGATTAAATTTAATTATTTAACTAATTAAATTTAATCCAAACGATGAATTTAGTTATTAAATAATTAGATTAATTAATTAAATGTGATGCAAGAAAATGAAAGGAAATAAAAGAATTAAAATTAATTTTGGAATTTAATTTCAACTTGTGGGAATTAAATTAGAAATTGTAATTAAATGTTTATTTGGGAAATTAGTTGCAACTTTGGAAATTAATTTATTATTTGAAATTGCATTGAAAGTGGGTTTTCGAAAATTGAAATTGAAATTGATATCTAATTTGCATGTAATGTGAATTAGGGTTGTATTAGGTATTTTTGATTTATAAGGAATGCATGTTTTTTGGGGGAGAGAAGTTTTTGGAAAAAATTCATTTTTACAGCAGAGAAGAAATTTTGGAAAAATTTGCACAAAGAAGGGTTTGAAGAAAGTTTTGATTGTAGAATTGATTGGAGGAAAGATTGTTTGCATTTGTTGGGCTTTGGATTGGATTCGTTGGATGATTGAAGAAAATTCAGGAAATCTTTGGAGGAGGCTTGCATCAGAAATTCATCTTTTCCTTGAGCTTCTGGAACCAGGTTTTCTTTTGTGTTTTTATTGTTCTTGGTTGCTTTTAAAATAGTTGTGATTAAAGATTTGTTTGTTAAATCTGTTTTAGAAAAGAAATTTTTTATTAGAAGAAAGGAAATAAATAAATTTAAAACTTTTGTTTTCTGTGAAACTTCTTCAGTAAAATTGTGAAAACCTTACTAGAATTTAACTTATTTGAGGAAATGGATTGTTTTGTTATTTGAATCAAAACCTAAAGGTTGAGAAACACAATAGATCTGTTTTGGAAAATTTTAAAAAACCCTCTATAGACAAACAAATTTATTTTGATAATCCTCTGTAGAAAATCAAATTCATTTTGAAAACCCCCCGTAGAAATTAGATGGAGAAACCTTGAGGATGTAGAAACTTATGGTTTTTTTTTAATTTAGGTCATTTTTGTTTTATTGTTCTTCTATTGTTCATGAATTTGAGAAAATAATTTAGAGGAAATTAGTTTTTTTAAGCTTTTGTGAAATTTGGATCTTTTGGAAAAGTTTTACGATTTCACTTGTAGGTGAATATTTTCACAAAATTTCCCCAATTTATCTATAGTGGAAATTCGTTATATATATATATATATATATATAATACACATATATATGTTCTATTTGAATAAAATATTGATTTAATTATTTATTTATTTTTGTCACCGTATGGCTGACAAATTTTTGAAATACCAATTGTAATTTCATTTTTTTTTAAATGCTAAGGAAGAAGCGAATTATTTCATTTGCTATTTACTTAGATGTATTTTAGGTGGGGGCACATTGCACACCCCACTGCAGCTCCTAAATGGAGGGTGCGGCTGCCTCCAAAGGCAGTGCCCTCCACTGTATGGAGGGATCACTGTCTTTGAAGGCAACACAACCCCCACTGGAGGCCGCCTGTGTATGAAGAGGGGCGGGGGGCTCGGCCATAGCCGACCCCTCCCCAAACCCTTTGTTTGTTGTTTTTTATATTTTTTTTATTGTTTTTTTTAGTTTGTTCACTGTGCGTGAACAGTGACGTCCGCCCTTGGTATTAAAGGAAGGGAGTTGTAATTTTTATTTAACATTATAATTATATTTGATATATATGGTATATATATGATGTATATATTATTTATATATGCCATTTTTAATATATTGATTTGGGACTAAAATAATTTGTTTAGTAAGAAATAAGCAATGGTATAAATTTAATATATATATGTATATATATTAAAAAGTGATATATATATAATTAATATATATGTAATGTTGTATTAAAGGAATAATTATAATTTCATGTTTATTTTTAAATAAGAATATTTGGATACGTGGATATAATGCATGAGTAACATGAGCAAGTATATTTAAATTTATAGTTTAATATTTTGTCTTATTTTTAGTTAGATGCATGTAATTTAGTATTGCATGGAGATTTTAAAAGATAAATTTTGAATGCATGATCAAATAGTTATGAAAAAAAAAGATATCTTACAAACTGAAGATATTCATGTTTTTAAATAGAGAATTGAAAAGATATAGATTTTGGAGAGAAAATTGAATATAGTATTTGCAATAGTTTATGTTGTATTAGAAGTAAATTTAGGAAATGATTATATTGAAAAAGACAAATAGTTATTATGTTTTATTTATTTCCATAGAGCAATTTAATCGTTGTGATTGGAATATTAAAGAATATATATAATTAAATTTATTAATATATATATTTGGTGTCTATATAATATGGAGCATATATATATATTAAGTGTAAATTCATTATCGTATTTTATTTTAATAAGATGCATGCAATATATTATTGAATAGAGATTTAAAAATGGATTGATTAGTGTATATGGGAAAATGGATAGAGAAACAACATTTTATTATATTAAAGTGATTGCATATTCTAAATACAAAATTGAATGAGATGTAAGATTTGGTTAGGAAATGGGAAGAGTTTACTTGCATGGATTTGTGTCGATTTAAAAGTAAATTAAGAAGTTGTTTATATTGATGAGGCAAATAGCTATTTTAATTTATTTTATTTCTATTAGAGCAGATAATTTATTGTGAATGAAATATGAAAGAGATATGGATATAGAATATCAAAAAATAGTAATTTTCTCGTGATTGCCTTAAATGCTCTAGTTTCTCTGTATTTCATAAGGGGATGTAAGTTTAAATTGTTTGAGACTTCCTATAATGGAAATAGGAATATGGGTATATGATCATTTGAGTTAACCCTGTAAATATGCCTTTCACCTTGTTAGTGTTACCTATTGAATGAATATGGATTTAGGAAATCCAAATATTAGATTTGATTAATGACTTGAATGCTTTTGTAGCTATGTCATCATGTTGTATTTTGGGATATGGGATTATGGGTTAGTCCAAAATTGTAAGTCTTCCAGAGAATCTTAGATGATGAGGGTTGTCGAATCTTTATGTCAACCAGTTGTTTCCCCTTGGGTAGTGCATATTGTCTATTCAGTATTTACCCAGTTTCCATGAACGGGGATGTTTTGTACCTCCTGTGAAAGGAGTGGACTATGTGTTTGTTGCCTCCAAGATGTTTGCAATGAGTTCTATCTTTTGTTTCCTCATTGTGTTGGAGTGGATTATGATGCCTAGTTGGTATGCACTTGTGGTTCCCTTGGTGGATTGTTTGGGTGTGTGTTGTCGAATAGAAGAGTGGCTTCTGTTAGGTGCTAGAGCCTAAAGAGGTAAACTGGGTAACCTTCAGGAGTGATTTAAACAAGTTATAATTAAAGTAATGTACTTAGAAGATTAGGACTAACTTCTCACTAATCAAGATAATTTTACCTCACCCATAGACATAAGGGCTTGTTTAGACTTGGGATGAGTGGGAAGGCTTGGAATGGCAAGATCAACTATCTTATCTGTACAAGAGATAGTTGATTCCACATGAGTGAGTATGAGGGTTGGGATTTGGTTGAGGCCACTAGGATTACTGGAGCCTATGAAGGATGCCTAGAGAAGATCTCATGACTACTATGCGATGACACTCTATCTAGGACAACTGTTGTTAATTGTTTTATGTGTATGGTTTTGTGAACATACTTGATTAATATTATGTCTGGAAGCAATGTGACCTATGTCAGTGATGTTGGAGTTGTACTTGATTTGCACTTGTATTGTAATTGAGTTGTACTTGTTAGTTCATTTGTTTGGTTATATCAGTATGAGTCTGTCTTTGGTTAGTGCTTGTAGATCCCTATCCATGTTACATTGTTACTATCTCCTAGCATGGGGGCTGGGCCTTCGGGCACCACTTGGCTGGGTGGAACATGCACAAAAACCATTGGGTCCCCATCTATCTTTAGTACTTGGTGGCGAGACATCCAGATGGATAGCTCACGGTTCTTATTGTAATTTCTTGCATTGTAATATTTCAATTTGTATAAGTTATTTTATCCCTCTTATGTTTATGAGGTGGAATTTTGTAATTGTAACCTTATGTACTATTGACTCATTCTGGGAATGAGTGATGTAACTTTTGGATTAAGTTAATGAGATTGTATCTTGGTTGATTATCTTATTATGTTATGTGGTATTCTTATGATGTATGATGTTTATTTCATAAATTTCATAATGCTATGGTTATATGTAATATGTATGTGTGGGTTTAAGTAATCCTAACCTTGTAGCCTTAGAAGTTGTTGTTAATTAGTAAGTGAATGTGTATGTTAAATGCACTTTATAAAAAAAAATTGGTTTGATTAAGACGTTAATTGCAACTTCCTTTAGGGTTACTTGGCGGGGCATTACATGATGTAATAATAAATTATTATGGGGCCGCAACAAAATATAGGATCACTTCATAGAGAAAAGTTGTGCTTGTTGAGACTTGGAAGAAAGGAAATGTCTCATCCTATTCAAGGGCATTTAATGAAGTACATGATCCTCTAGAAATAATTGAGCAGATCATAAGTCATGTGGATGAGCTAATAAAAGATGTACCCCCTGATGTATTTGAAGCACCTCAAACAACTTATTCAAGAATGCAAGCTGAAACCATAGACCCTCTTGTTTACATACCCTCATAGCCCACTCCAAAAATGAACTTATTTGTAGATACAACCATGAGTGAAGAAGATCAAGAAGAGAGTGATGAGAAGGATGATGAGGTCAAATAGATAATTTCCCATATAGTTACATAGTATGAGCCACCTCCAGAATAAAACATTGTCAAATTTGAAGCATCAGATGAACTCTCTAATGATGTGAGAGTAAAGGTCATGCAATAATTAATTTCTGACAGTGATTTTGTCAAGACTTCTAATTCGATCTCTTAAATTGTCTCTTTTCTTCTAACACTTCTTCTCTCTTTTTGTCATACAAATCAATCCATTTATTCATAAAGTCCATGTGGAACAGAATGAACTTCTTGAGTATAGAAATTTCATCTACACCTATTACATGTCAACATGTTTATTTCAAAATCCAAATGTCATGTTAATTTGACAAATAAATTACAAAGTAAATTAATGATTGCAAGAAGAACAACCACACTGATCATGAATTTACTTACTAATTTATACTTCAACACCATTAGATTGTGGTTTTTTCTCCATCAATAGTATATGATGCTCATTCTTCATCCTAGATGTGTGGTCCATCCTCAAAATCCCTACCAAGTAATTCACACAAGAAGAAAAATGCTTCATTCAATACATACCCTTCAAGAATGCAACCCTCTAGATGTACCTTTTTTCTAACATATGTTTTAAGAGTTTTCATATACCTCTCAAAGAAAAACATCCAGCTCATTGATACGACACCCACCAGTTCAATGTCATTGAATAGGTCTATAATTAAATGGACTTGTAGTTCCATGAAACTTGTAAGGAGCTCCTTCTCAAATACACACTAAATTTCTGCAATTTCCTTCCACTTTGGCACTTCACATTCGTGGATCTCCTTGGAGGTCACCCACCTAATATAAGAATAGTAAATTAGTATGTACAATTAGTCAAAAAATAAAATGCAATATAATATCTCTATGTCTCTCACACATGAACATTTCATATAACCACATACCTTGTAAATGCTGAAAATCAACTTATGGAATTCCTTAAGTCAACTATAAGACACGAATTCCCCCTGATTTTCAATGGCATGATATGCTATCAAACACATTTATGAAAAGGTCATTAGTAAATTTTTCTCACACAAAAAAATATCAAAATATATTTAGTACTTAATCAATATTACTAGTAAATGTTAAATGATATATAATAAATTAATAAAATCATTAAAAATCATGTGTTTTAAATCTTGTGATATGTCCATCAACTGTAAAATATTTAGCCAATGATAACCCATAACTAGTAGGTGTCCTTATTGAACGGATGACATTTTTTAGTTGCTCTAGCTCTATTTTTTCCAAAATCCATTGAGCTTTTGGATATGTTTCATTTTCCCTATTTGGCCACAAATGTTTTCTATCAATTTTGGTACGCGAAAGAGAAATATCTTTGCTTGAAGACAAGGTGTCCTTCTCTTTGCCTGATATATATCAAAACATAGAATTTGGTACATTTGTGAAGATGTGAATAGGATCTAATAGGTGAGATATTAATAGATCCTTCCAATAAGGGAACTCATAAAATATGGATTTCCTTTTCATTCCTTCTGGAATATTAACTATAACTTGTTCTGGTTCTTGAATTGAATCACCCCAATCAAAAAAATCATCCCAATCTTTCAATTCAACATCTTCATACTTATTAAGCCAATCACCTAGACCCATAATCATGGGAGGGCCTCTATTTTCAACTTTTCCATCAAATTGATTCTTAAGGTGATTTCTAAACCTATGATCTAGTGGTAGAAAAACCCTATTGTTTGCGTAAATAAATTTATGTAGATATTTAGAATACCACCCTTGAAATTGTTTTGAACATCTAGGACATGCAAATATCTCCATTTTTTGAAGCCCTAAAATTCAACAAGTAATGTTAATAACATCAAAAATAGTATAAAACTAAGTATAAAAGTTGGGATGAAAATAAATTATGAGTGTAAATACATAAATATTTTATCTTACCAGAACAAACACCAATTCCTGGGAAATTATGAATAGTCCAACATAGCACACCATACAACATGAAGGACCTATTTTATGGAGGACATGATATTTCATACATTCTTATTCCTTTCCATAGCAGTTTCATCTCATCAATAAAAGGCACAAAATAAACATCCTTGTTTTTAACTTGATTTTTTCCCAGAACAATGAGAATAAACATAAGGTGCTCCTTTCTAACACTCATCCATGGGGGAATATTGTATACTATCAATCCAACTAGACAAAAACTATAATTTGAGCCCACAAAAGATAATGGGAATACTCTATCAATTGCAGGACCAAACATGATACTACGGGGTTCATCTTTGAATTTTCTTGGCTATTTTTCCTCTATGTGTTTCATTGCTTTGGAGTTAGCCAAAATTTGCATGATTCCATATTTACTCCTATTATTTGCATGTCATTCCATAAATTATGCAAGTGACTTTCAATGAAACATTTGTTCAAGTGTAGGTATAATTGGCATGCGATATAAAACCTTCTTTGGAACTATAGGACCTTGTACATTTGTATGATATCTCTTCTCTTTGTATATAGGGCATTCTACCTTGTTTTGATATTCATCTCTATGTAAAATTCAATCATTTTTACATGAATGAATTTTATTATATTCAATCCCCAACTCAACCAAGAACAAACACGCATCTCTGCAAGTTGATGGCAACACATTCTCTTCAGGGAATATTTTAGTTTTTAGTGCCCTGTAAGATTTCCAGAGATTAAATCAATTGAATGCTTGACTTATGATGAACATGTTTGATATTTTAATTTATATTAGGACTATTTATATGCAATATATGGTTTTAAAATCCCCTTAAAGAAATATAAACGAAGTCAATGAATGTTTAAAAATTGTGTACATCGATTGCCAATGGAAAGTAGGATATAGATTTTAACTCACTTTAGTAGAGTAGTGAATCCTTTGTCTAACCAACTAAATAGTGACTTTATTTCCAATAATATTCATGTTCATGTTAGTTTTGAGGTTCTACTTGCACCCAATTTGAACACAGGTGTCTTCACTGCTTGCTTGATGGAGTCTTTGAAGTTGTTATCATCAACATTACATTGGTGGTAATTACCCCTACTATCATCGTTACTGTCAGCCATATGATTATTATTTTCATCATTGTTTCCATCCCCAAAGAAACCTGTAAGCATTTCATTCAATCCTTCTTCATGCACTGCATTTTCACTATCATGATCATCATCATTAAGGCTAGGTGGCATCTCATCAATGTATGCAGATCTCATCATCTCTTCAAATTTCTTAGGTGGTAGTAATCTCTTCAAACTTTCTTTTTTTGCCCTTGTATGGTTTAAAGGATGGTTTGGATGATCCTGTCCAAATATTAATAACCTAGCTGGATCATGGGTATTAGTATGTGTTTCATTAACATCTTCTACCTATCAACAAATGAAATAATTATTTAATTTTTTGAAAGAATTGGATAAATCATAAATGTATCAATTTCAAATAAATATAATAAAATATGGCTTAAAAAATATAAATATAAATTGTATGAACATATATACATCAATTGAATAATGGAAAATTATTTTATAGACTACCTTTTTATAAAATATTGTAAATAAAGCACAATTTCAACAACATAGTTTATAAAACATCATTCCACATTCATTTATTATTCTTTGGTTTTCTTACCTTAAGAGCACCCTTAGGGAGACCTTGTTCTTCCCTTTTCTTTCATGCGGGAGTGAATTTTAAGAAGGGGTAATCAATCAATAACTCATCCCCAATGGTAAGGTCCTTAATAGCCTCAACCATTATCAATATATCAACCTCTCTTTCCATATCTCCATCTTTATCATTTATAACCTCAACAAATTGACAATTCAATCTTACATTTGGGTCCCTTCCCTTACTACTATTTATAAATCTTGCAATATTTTTGTGTTTGTATGCACGTACATCTATATACATAAGATGAGCTCTATTAATTTATTTTCCACTTTCCAATTGGAGACGATGTGTATACATATTCGAATTTAGACCATATGCTGACATGCTAGGCTTATATTTTTCTAGCCTTCTCCATTCACCACTATAATTTGATGGACCATAATATGGAATTAATATCCTAGTGGTTTGTTATGAAATTTTTCAATGTTTAGATCCCACATGTACATTTTGGTAAATAAAGAGGTCTAGATTTTCTCCATGAATATTGGAGGGTCATATCATGTAGTTGTATCCCCAAAATTGGAACACCTCGTACACTCTAGGTAGTTGTTTATCACTAGGCCAAGCGCAATATAGTTGACGATCAAATGTCTATTTGTAAATTGATCTCAAACTCAGGAGCAATTCATCATCTCCATCACATTCATTCTCATAGGGTATGTAGTCCACCTTCCTTTGTCTTTAAGAAAATTATGCATCTTTAAACCGGTTCTTGTTTTGTGACTTTTTTTCATGAATTCCTCATCTTCTGAGCTAGTGTATTGGCAAATATTTTTGTTAGATGTATCATGAAATAAATGATCATTTACCTCTAGGCTAGAATTCAATGATCCAGGAAACTTTAAACCAAGAAATTTATCCTGCAAGTATCCATTGAGAAAAAAAATAGTTATTTAAATAATATAAAACAATGTTTAAATGAAGTATACATGTTATTTATATCAAATTAGAAAATTCCTTACCAAAATTCCTGTTGGATTTGAATTGATTGTATGAGGCATACTACTGACTAGAAGATCATCATATATGTAATTTCCTTGTGTAATCGCTCATTTGAATTGTTTCTTTCCAGGACATACACAACATCCACAAACAATAATTTTCTCAAAGTATTCATCCCATGTACTATAGTCCTAACAAACCTCTTGTTCAGTGCAATCATTTTTTGTGTCTATAAGATAAATTTTCATATCCTCTTCCACCCAATATCCTCTAAATGATTTAATAGTTTCAAGTCCACGTCCTTGTGCATATCTTGTTCTTTTGCTAGTTGAACGCTCATGCTTTGCATTTGCTCCAATCTCCATCTAAAATAATCAACAACATGCATTAATTTATGTCAATATCAGATAATACATTATAAATTTCAATAATACTATGAAAAAAGATGGACGTATCACAAAATGCCATCAAATCATTTTTTTCCTAATTTAAGTCAAAATTTGAGTACCTGATGTCTCGCCTTATCTGTTGTGTCCTCATTTGATATGAAACGATTTGTTTCCATGGCCTAGTCTTACCCCTACAATACTCAACATAGGAAATAATGTTTAGTGAACCAATTATATCATTTCAACAAATATTCTATCCAGCACAAAACCTTACTTTAGTCATATATATGACATATTAATATCATATTTTGGCCATCCTAGTTTTCAACCTTTTCCCTTGATCATAGTATCACATTTAATCACCATTCCTATGCATTTTCAACCAATAAGTTTGACCTCAGAGGCCTCATTGACAAAAAAAATGACTTTATCTCCTCTATTTTGTAGCATTTGTGAGTTAATAAACACCTTCCTCCTTTGGTTGAGGTTCCTTTCTCTTCTTACCTCTAGTGTATTTGCAAATTCTATTGTCATATCTATTTCCACCCAATTTCCTCTCTGTGATTTAAAAGTTCTACGCCATCCATGTCTTCTCTCCATGGCCTCCTCTAGATCCTATAATACAAAAAAAATGACAATAGTAACATAGAAACTATGCACTAAGAGAATATTGTTAAAATTAAATCTTGTTAATACGCTCGCTTTTCATTAAGATACACTATGAGAAAAAAATAGGATATTGCAACATTTTGCTCTTCACAAAATTTTTGAATTTGAATCGATTGTAGGAGGCATACTACTAGCTAGAAGCTCATCATATATGTAATGTCTTTGTACAATTTCTCATTTAAATTGTTTCTTTTCACGACATACAAAACATCCACAAACAACAATTTTCTCAAAGTAGTCATCCCATGTACTATAGTCCTGACCAACCTCTTGTATAGTGCAATCATTTTTTGTGTCTAGAAGATCCATTGTCATATCCTCTTCCACCCATTGTCATTTATGTGATTTAACAATTTTAGGTTCACGTCCATGTACATATCTTCTTCTTTTGCTAGTTGAATGCTGAGGCTCTGCATTTGCTCCAATCTCCATCTAAAATAATCAACAACATGCATTAATTTATGTCAAGATTGGATATTACATTATAAATTTCAATAATACTGTGAAAAAAGATGGACGTATCCCAAAATGCCATCAGATCATTTTTTCCTAAGTTAAGTCAAAATTTGAGTACTTGATGTCCCACTTCATCCATTTTGTCCTCATTTGATATGACGTGGTCTATTTCCATGGCCTCATCTCACCCCTATAATACATAACATAGTAAATAATGTTTACTACTCCAATTATATCATTTCAATGAATATTCTATCCAACATAAAACCTCACTTTAGTCATATATTTTGTCAAAGTATTCATCTCATGTACTATAGTCTTGACCAACCTCTTGTTCAGTGGAGTCATTTTTTGTGTCTGCAAGATCCATTGTCATATCTTCAAACACCCATTGTCGTTTATGTGATTTAACAGTTTGAGGTCCACATCCACATACATATCTTCCACTTTTTCTAGTTGAACTCTCAAGCTATACATTTGCTCCAATCTCCATCTAAAATAATCAACAACATGCATTAATTTATGTCAATATTGGATAATACATTATAAATTTCAATAATAATGTGATAAAAGATGGGCATATCACAAAATGCCATCAAATCATTTTTTCATAAGTTAAGTCAAAATTTGAGTACTTGATGTCCTGCTTCAGTCATTGTGTCCTCATTTGACTTGGCATGATCTATTGCAATTTCCTCGTCTCACCCCTATAATACACAACATAGTAAATAATGTTTAGTACACCAATTATATCATTTCAATAAATATGCTATCCAACACAAAACCTCACTTTAGACATATATTTGACATATATTTCACACTTTAGAAGACTCATCTAGTTGTATATGGGTCATTTCTAAGTTCACAAATCTAACCTCTATTAGTTTTTCACACACAAAATTGACATGGGATAAGGAATAGATAAAATAAGGAACCATGATTGCTCCCTTGGGACATATGAAGATGAAGCCATTTAGGATCAATTTATTTATCAACTTCCAATCAAAATACATCATTTTACACTATTAGGTGCTAAATTAGGCGCACTTTGTGCCAGCTTTTGCATCCCAGACATATTACATTTTTCTACTGAAAGGTGGTGCTAAATTAGGTGCAATTTGATATGCCGACTATGGTGCTGACTATTGAACCAGGAAGAAAAATTTAAAACTTCCCATGTCAAGAAGGAATATATGACAAGATAAATAATCCATGCGAATGAAGAGAGGAAAAAAAAGGGAAAAACGATGCGAAGGAGGGCTACAAGAAAGTAGATCATAAATTCAATTTAGTTTGTGACACCATAGGTATGGTTGAATTTTACTTTTTTTGTTCCAACAAATATTTTACAGAACAATGAGCTCATTGTTTTGAATTTATTGTGGACACACATTCATTTTTTTCTAATTAGAAGATGCAACTCGAGAATGGGACCTATTTGTGTTAACTCTCAATAAAACCACACTTCGCACCCTTTTTATCCCTTAAAGATTACAATTCTCTATAGATGTGCAAGCGTTGATTATTTTACAATAAATTTGTTCCATTTTGTATATATTTATATTCTATACAGGTGAGCAAGAAATTGATTCATAGGCATTTAAATCGAGAAAGAGAGTCATTCAAGGTAAAACTTTCATACCACAAACTAGACGAAAACTTTTGTACTTGACAGTGAGTACTTCATTTTCCTCCACAGACTGGACGAAAATAATTTCTCCTAGGTCACCTCAAAATGTCAAGCAATAGAGGGAAGAGAAAAAAGGGACCAAACTCTTGCCATGATGAGTTAATTCATTGTCAATTTATACATTTGTAAATGTTTCCCTTGTTTCTTTCATTTTTACTTTTTACTTTTTTTTATTTTTAAATTTAAAAGAAGAAATTAATTTTATATATATAGGGACATCTGACTGACAAAGATAAAGAGGTGTTGGCTTCCATATTGCGGACAAATGCAAAGAAAAAATTGGATGATGTGCATTAAACAATGCTTCCCAAATACATAGGAAATCAATCTAGTGAAGCCCCTCAAACATTGCAACCAAATCAACTGTGTCGAAGGGAATCAATTGATTATCTAAGCAGTCCTAGATTGAGAAAAAGATCCAAGAGGAGATTAGTAATAGTAAAATATAGGAATTTAGAGCAGGGAGAAAAGGCTTCCACTGTCTCACCCACTCCTGGGACATAGAATTCTTCCACCATGGAAATTTTTCAATCTTGCATTGGTACCTTCAATATCAAGATAGGATACGATGTGGTTTTAGGGGAAGTTCGAATGGCAGCTGCTGGAAAAGAGTTTCTTCATAGGTTGAAGGAATCATGCCTTCAATAGTTAAAAGACCATCTACATTTACCATTCTCAAAGATATTCCTACACCTTCAAAAACTAGTTATCAATGACATAGAGACTGGACTTGGCATAGGTTGGTCTGTGAAGATGGTAAAGCTATGAATATCTCAAAATTGCAAAATATTTTGGTGCAACCAATAAAAAGAAGATAAAAAAATCCCTCCCGGCCTAACTCTCAAAAAAAGGCAACTTGATGTAAGTGTCAAAGTATGGAAAGAGCTTATAAAAGCATATGAGAAGTCTAAAGCATGAAGGAAGTACGATGAGGAGAGCACACATGTATTTGAATTACTCATTAGATTATATCAAATATATTAAATAGTTTTTAAATTTTATTTGTGCATAGTTAAATTGAATTAGTATACGTTTCAAGACAAGGCCTCCAATGCTAGGCTTCAAAAACTTTGTGTAATGTATCATTGTGGCCAAAAAGTTTTACATTCCTTGATCTGTAAATTTATAAGTATATTTAATATGTTAAATGATATTTTTTTAATTCCCTAGGAAAAATTAAATGATTGCATATCAATTAGTTTAACTAGTCCATGTGCCATGTTTTGATAGGAGGATAAATATGGCCACCACCCAAAGTAATTTGAAAAGAAAAAAATACAAAGAAAAAAGTGGGTTGATTTTTTAATTTGGATGGAGAACGAGGTATCAATAGTTGACTTTTAGTTTCAATAACTTAGTTTGATATTGTTGTGTTAATATGTCAATTTTCATTTCTTGTTTTGAGTTTTTAATTGATGTGTAGGATGAGTTCTAAAGTGCTTCTGGATTGGCCCTAGATCCCAATCAATTGTCCCATTATTTGATGTTGAGGAAAAAAAGATCGTTTTCCTTAAAGGGCAATGGGTGACATTCATGCCTTATTTTTATCGCATCTTTTAATTAATGAACATTGTCTTTTAATATCTCTTAAGTGTCCTCATTTAAGTTATCAGTTGTATCATTTGAGTAACTTAGTCCCATGTTGGTTTGATTTATCTTCTTTTCTCTCAAACATGGTATCTCAAGGAGTGCTTCCTTGAATTCTTGTTACCATTCTACTAAGTGATCTACATGCATCTTTTCCATCCTTCCTCATGATGCTTCCATTCTTTTAACATGTAAGAATATTTTGATGCATCTTGGTAGGAATCCTATAGATCTAACATCCTTGTAGATTACATCACTTGGTGTAGCTTACCAACCACTTAATTTTCCCATCTAATTTTAAAAAGGTAGAAAATTCCTATCTTCCAAGTTAAAAAAACTCCATAAATAGAGAAATTACCAGTTGAAAACCTACAACCTGATCTGATCAACATAGAGAAGTGTTTAATACTACACTTCTTAACATTCAAAATATAAATGGATTATTCTTAACACCAAGTAGAGATATCTAAAAAATACAACTAATTACACAAACGTTCTCCCACATAGAATGGCCTAATGGTTGGTTGTCATAGAATTGAAACTAGCGAACTAACCATATTGATCAAGTTAACATATATGCATCATTTGCATAAGAAAATGAACCATTTATGTGCATGAATAAATAGTAGAAGGATGTATATGAACTCAATTCATCTGACTTTATGCCTCTTGGTAGGCATTCCTCTTGAATATCTAATATCAGGTGCCTGAGACATCCCTATAGCTTTTACCTTCCATTTTCGCCTTTCCTCTTCACTGTCAGACTCATCTTCTTTTTCCTTATCTAAATTTCTAGCTTCGACTTCTAATTCATCCCATGTTTTTCCTTCCTCTCCTTCAAAATATTCTTCTTCTTCTTCGTCCTCACCTAGCTCCACAAGAGATTCATCTTCTAAACCTTCCTCATCTGATTCTCATTCCTCTTCTACATCATAGGGTTCATATCCTTGATTCGACTCTTCTAAATTATCATCATCACTAACTTCCATATTCAAAAATTCCCAACCACCATTTTCAATAAATTTGTTTGCATCATCAGTTTTAGTCTTCAAAATTGGCCACCAGTTCAAGTTCATTCTTCTTTCATAATACTTTATATCCATGGAGTTCAACCATTCCTTGATGCCATCAAACGAAGATTGAGGAATGGCGTCAATGGAGTTCAACCATTTCTCTTACTCACTTCAGAAATCCTTGTAAATATGAATTGATTTTATTTTTCATGTCCCTTTCTTTTTTTTCTTCCTCAATTTCATTAGGATCATTTATTGACCTTCTTCCCCTCCTAAATTTTCGACCACATCCATTACCTCCACATAAAACTGGAAATCCTTGGTCTTCTTGGTTCCCATGCCATGATATGGTTATGCAAATGAAAATGAAGCAAAGTAATCATATTTCTTCCTCTTCCATGAAATCCAACCTCTCCAAACGGTATATCAAACTCTAGTTCAAAATATTTTAGATGAGGCTGCTCCCATAGCTCTTTTACTCGCTTGAAAAATCCTTGAAATTTTGCATTGCTTTTATTTTTCTTGTCCCTCTCTTGTTGTTCTTCCTCAATTTCATTAGGATCATGCTTTTAAATTCTTTCCCCTCCTAAATTTTGGAACACATTCATTACCTCCACATAAAACTAGTCATCCTTGGTCTTCTTGGTTCCCACGCCATGATATAGTTATGCAACCATAGTGTTAGCAAGGAGTAATGAATAATTATGTGTTTTGGGGTTACCAATCTACAACTACAAATTATGAAACCCAAGTGATACATTAAAATCCATTCCAACCTTTACAATTTTTTCATTTCTTGCATTCAAACTTAAACCAAACTCTCGAAATCCGATCCCTATTCCTATTCCTGCAGACTTTGTAAGATGAGGAAAAAGTTCAAGGCCATATCTTTGAACTACCTCCATAGCTGCCTTATATTAGCATACATGAACATGATATGATTATATACATGAAAAGGTCACTTAAAAATAGTATAATCAAATTATAAACTGTCTTGAAGAACTATTCATGGTTATATTGGCCCATCATGGGAATGCCATAATTTGTTCCACCAATGTTTATTTGTTGCAATGGTGTGTTTACTTTTGCTAACTCTATTGGTTTATTGAGGATATCACCTTAGGATTCAGTCCGATAGGGTATTGTTACTTCGATACTAGGTTGTGAGCTATTTTCATCAGCCTATCGATGGGGCTATGATGGGGGTTCCACTGATGAAGCATTATTAGGCCGATGGTATTCAATTTGACTAGGAATGGGGGAAAGACTACGGGATTTCAAGTTTATGGGTCTAATGGAGGCTATAATATGGATATGGTCACACAAATTTCTACAATTTGTATTGATCATTAAATTAAAGTGTGGTGTATTTTTGTGGTATATGGAAGGTAGGTGAGGTAGAGGCTAGTGGAAAATGCTAGATTTTTCGAGTCCCAACACCTTAAAACTTTGCATTGATTTTATTTTTCTTGTCCCTCTCTTGTTGTTCTTCCTCAATTTCATCTGGATCATACATTGACCTTCTTGCCCCTCCTAAAGTTTGAACCACATCCATTACCTCCACATAAAGTTGGACATTATTGGTCTTCTTGGTTCCCATGCCGTGATATGGTTATGTAAATGAAAATGAAGCAAAGTAACCATATTTGTTCCTCTTCCATGAAAACAAAGCTCTCTAAATATCTCTCTCTTTTTATTCTTCCTCAATTTCATCAAGATCATGCATTGACCTTCTTACCCCTCCTAAAGTTTGGACCACATCCACTACCTCCACATAAAACTGTGCATCCTTGGTCTTCTTGGTTCCCACACCACGATATGGTTATGCAAATTAAAATGAAGGAAAGTAATGATCTTTCTTCCTCTTCCATGAAAACCAAGCTCTCTAAATGGTATATCAAACTCTAGTTCAAAATCTTTTAGATGAGGCTAGTCCCATAACTCTCTTACACACTTGAAAAATCCTTGAAACTCTACATTGATTTTATTTTTCCTATCCCTCTCTTGTTGTTCTTCCTTAATTTCATTAGGATCATACATTAACCTTATTTCCCCTCCTAAATTTTGGACCACATTTATTACCTCCACATAAAACTATAAATCCTTGGTCTTCTTGGTTCCCACGCCATGATATGGTTATGCAAATAAAAATGAAGCAAAGTAATCATCTCCTTCTTCGTTGGCTGGAAGAATGCACGATTAATGTTTTGATACATGATATAAAATCTCTCTTATGCTCTCATGGTTGAATACCGAAATCCATTATGGTGGGATTCCATAGTTCTAGTAATCTTTCTTCCTCTTCCACAAAATTTTGGCCTGATCCACAAGTCTTCCAGCCTAATTGCCTTTTGCTTTTGAAAGCTAGAGTTTCTCCTGAGTCACCATGTAGCTCTCTCTTCCTTTTTAGAATCTTTCATTGCTACAAATCATTTGTGGGTTTAATAATTTTTACCACATGGTTGATGTGCTTTGATTCCTTGGATCTAAAGGAAATTTCCTTAACATAAATACTGTTAGGGAATTTCAATGTTGTCATGTAGTTAGCATTATAATCGGTACCTAGAACATTGAAAATTATCCTTATATAAGAATTCCCTCTATCTTGTTGGATTGTAACACTCTTGATGGTGGCTACATGAAATGGAACCATGATGCCATAAATGGGTACCAGAATAGCATCATTTTTCGTATCAACCTGAATGATGAGCTCTCTAGAAACGAGGATATCATCCACATTTTTGTATGAAACCATCTCAGTGGATGGCTTGGAAGAGCCATGTCCATCTCCTATACCAATTCCCCCTACAACCAATATTCGTGTAGCCTCCTCATTCTTTTATAGAGGGTTGGCACTTAAGGTTATTTAATAGAATGTAATAGAATTTAAAGTTTATAGTTAAATTGTATTAAAAAAAAAATTATGATCTTTACTAACGTTTATTAGAATTGTTGCATGTTTTACATCATTGGAATCACATATTAGTTGTAACTTTTTTGAAATTGTATTATGGTATGTGCACTTTGATATGATGTAATATGATTATGGCTTCATCTCATATGTTTCAATATTAGATATATAATAGAAAATAAAATTATTGCATGAAATAAATAATA
>VCHN02002955.1:0-15445 GCA_007115665.2 Sequoiadendron giganteum
AAGGCATATGATGATGAGGAAAGGACTTCCAAAGGCCTCATCATGCTACCAATCAGAGTGGGACCTATTGTGAAGATTACCTTTTGTCAAGTTATATATCAGAAACTAACCTATAACATACTCTTGGGTCATCCATGGGTCCATGACATGCAAGTTAATCCATCTACTTATCATAAATGCTTGAATCTTTTCATATGATGGACAAGAGGTAACAATACCTATTGATCACATTAGCAGTCAAACTTTCTCTAACCTAAGAGAAACTCAAGACACACTTGTCCTACATAATAGAGAGGATTTGGCCATCTCTACCTGCAAGTACAATGAAAAAGTAAGAGAAATGATAAGTAATTTTGGTGCCAAGATAAAATTGAAAGATAATGGAGTGGGAGAATATTATTTATCTCTCTCTAATTTACCCATATCTCCAAGATCCCATGGTCAACCATCAACATCCATACAACAGGCTACAATAACTTTTTCCTTAGCTTTAGTTCCCATCACCAAGTTTAATGGAGTGTTTATCAAAGAAAATGAAATGGAAGATAGAGCTATCCTCGATTGGATCTATAAAGATGAAGAAGAATGAGTAAAACATATCAAGTTACCCACAAAACAATATGGAAAAGGCTATGCGATCATGCAGCAAATGGGTTATGAAGGAAATGGCCCTATAGGTAAAAGAAAAGAGGGTATCATTGAACCTGTCCAACTAAAAAAAATACACCCAAAGGATAAGACTAGGCTAGGATATGGTGAAGATACAAAGGAAGAAGTGATACAAAGAATGTCTAAAGAGGAGTTAACTAAAACCATCCTGAGAATTCAAGCAAATAATTTTGACACTAACTCCAATGGGACGACTTCTCTGATGATATGTTCATCTTTGAGAAAAGGGTGGATATCATACACAAATTCACACTCACATTGTTACAAGGGGATAGCTCAAGGCCTCCACTTGATTACATTCTGGAAAGAGATCATGACTCAAGTCAAATCAATTCGATTCAAAGTGAGACAGATCATCCATAGGAGGATACGATCCTAGACCTCTCCCATAACAATGTTAACAATAGTATCATGACTCTAACGGCTAGTGACCTTACTCATCCTAACGATCCATTTTCTTTGGTCCATCCTAAACCCATCGATTGGGAACAAATCGCACCTATTGATGTCCCAACTTTTCCAAATGATGAAACCATCATAAAATTTCTTTGTTCATCCCATCCAGAAACAAGTTCCACCAAGGAATCACAAGATTGGAGTTTTCGACAGGAAAGTGCCAAGTTTCTCATATATGAAATAAATAACATAAAAGAAATATCTACTGGTGAGAACCTAACAAAGGCAGTATTAGATCAAGAAAAGAGAAAAATAAAAATCATATCCAATGGTGAAAACCTTCCAAATGAACTAGAGGATGGGAAACTTCACACTCTCCTAGAACATTACCAGGAAAGGTCTTCTATTCTAATAGAACCAACAATGACACTCAACATAGGTACTACAGAGCAGCCCAAAGCATTGCAACTTGTTGCATCCCTAATAGAAGAGGAAGTATCGAGATTCACAAAATTTCTGAAGAACAACCAAATGAGCTTTGCATGGTCCTATGCAAATATGCCTGGATTAGATCCAGATCTCATCATGCATCATCTATCTATTATGCCAAGGGAAAAACCTATAAAACAGAAACTTAGGAAAATGCATCCACATGTTGCATTGTTGGTTAAAGAGGAATTAAAGAATCTTTTAGATGTTGGATTCATTTGGTCTATTGACTATGTGAAATGGATCTCCAATATCGTACCTATTTCAAAGCCAGACGGAAGAATCAAAATTTGTACAGATTTTAGAGATTTAAACAAGGCATGTCCTAATCATGACTTCCCTTTGCCAAACATAGATATGATTGTTGATTTGACAACAGGGAATGCAATGCGCTCATTAATGGATGGATATCTAGGATACAACCAGATAAAGATTGCACGAGAAGATTAGGTTAAAATAGCATTCACATGTCCTTGGGGTACCTATTTCTGGAACGTAATGCCATTCCGGTTGAAGAATGTAGGAGCTACATACCAACGTGCAATGACAATAATTTTTCATGATATGATGTATACATTCATGGAAGATTATGTCGATGATATCCTTGCCAAATCTAACAACAAAGAAGGACACATAGATATCTTATCTAAAATTTTCAAAAGAAAGGAACAATTCAAAGTGAGACTTATTCCAAAGAAATGTGTATTTGGAGTGAAATCTAGAAATTTGCTAGGTTACATTTTATCAGAAAATGGAATTGAAGTGTATCCAGCTAAGGTGCAAGAAATTATTGATATGCCACCACCAAGGAACATTAGTCAACTATTCTCTTTGTAGGGATGGTTACAATCCATCCGAAGATTCTGTTAGAACTAATGTTTTCCATCTAAAACCCTAAGGTTTTCTCATAAATTTCCATAAAAATCCATAAAAATCCTAGGGTTTTATTCTCATTGGAACCTATTACTTTCCTATTTTTTCATACACTGATTCACTCCCATTCAAATTCCCTTTCACTTGCTATATTTTTCATTCTTTCCATTTATATATGCCTTGTGCCCCTACCGCTGCCTTAATTATTCATTTTTATGTGTTTACCACATTACCACGGCCTCCCACAAAGGGGCCTGCGGTATGGCAGTAGTGGTTAGCAGACATCATAAAGTGCTTACCATGCTACCGCACATGGTTAAGTCATACACCATCATGGCTGTGGTGAATAGTTAGCGGTTGAAGGAAAATAGTCAATGGGAAAGCGAGCAAAGGCAGTTGGCGGTAGCGGTTAGTGGTTACCGCTATACCGCATGCAATTAATAAGATGACTGTAGTTACTGTGGTAATAGTTAGCGGTTAGTGATCAGTCAGTAATGATGCTGAAGGCAGCAGTGAAGTGACAGTGTGGTAAGCAGTTAGCGGTTACCGATATACCGCACATAGTTAAAACAAAGACCACGGTGCTCACGGTAAACTATCGAGGAAAAGCTAACGGTTACCGCAGTACCACCAATAGAAAATGCAGAGACCATGATAAAGTGGTGGATTGAGGCACCAATGAGAAATGGTCAAACACCATGATACCATGGGTAGGAAAGTCAAAACCTACGGTAAAGCGGTAAAGAGAAATAAAGAAGGCTATAGGAAGATAAAACTAAACAAGCAGATAAAATGAAAGGCAGGAAAAGGTATAATGAGAAATTAAAGGCCCGAATATAGTTTAAAATAATAAATTTTCCGACAAGGCAATAAATAAATTTTTTTATTTAACTATGAAGAACGTAAATGACCATAACCAAAAAATGAAGGGTCGTGACCCTTGATCTATAATGTATAAATATTTGTAAAAATATGGAGGATAAAAAGAAAGAAGAGAGAAAAGCAGTAGTTAGATTGTAGGAGTTAGAATTTTCCCGTGAAGGGACTGGAATGTAAATAATGATAGAATTTATTGAAGCATAATCAATGGAGAAAATATGTTAAATTGGTAAAATCCTTTTGGTGTTCAGTTGTTGTGATAAATAAAATTCATATTCTTTATTTTGGTTGACTCCAACTTGTATCTTTTAATCATTTAAATCAGCATATCAAGAATATACCTGGTTTATCAAAATGCATTCTCACTTTGTGTGATTTAATTAAACTGGTGTCTACAAGCTAGAATTAAACTCTCCTGATAAATCACAATGGTTTTGAGTTTTTCTTTTGGATAGTTAAAGAAGAACCTAATAGAGAAATATTCCAGCACTGTTTATGCAAGGCACAGACTTAGTGAATTTTTATGCAAGCCGTAGAATTTACAGAGTGCCTAGAAACTAGAGTTAACCCAATAGGAGGAAACACATATCATTTTGACTCCATTGTCCATGTGGATAGAAGGCACTAATCTACCACAATACAGAGATACAAATCCATATCAAACAACTTATTAAAAAAAAAAACATTTCAATTATGTAGTAGGAGTAGGAGTAGTTGTAGTAATCCTATCTATCCACTTCCCTTTGCCATTGTGGAAAGATTGTTTCACCAGGAAATACATCTTAAATCTGCAACATACAGATAGGTGCACCCGCCTAGGTTTTGCAGAGCCTGAAGAGTAGAAGGTACAATTGCATTAGTTGGCCTTGTTACTTGGCCAAAAGCATTGTGAGAGCTTGGAAACCTCTCATGGTTTAAACCAATATTTTTGAGAACCAATAAAATGGTGACTCTACTGGGGATTACTCGGGAAGATTTTTAGCCTTTCGATCTATCAAACCAAAGCAATATCATAATCTATTTCATTTTCTTACCTTTTGAAAAGTAGGTGGTGACTCTATTTTGATTTGATTATATAATGCATAGATATTGTGGAGCAGTAATATTTTGTCAAGATGGCAGAAGAAAAGGAAGACACCAAACAAAGAAAGAACTAGAAGAAATGGAACAACAAGTGTTATACTGGGAACTAAAAAACCTACAATTGAAACAATAAATGTTGCAAGAGGGAATTGCATTTGAAAATGAAGGTAATATGTTCTATTCAGAGCAGAACACTTATACACCACAACCATTACCTCAAATGAATCATCTTCCATTTCCTAAGACAAGATCAATGGTCTACAAAAACCCATATGACCCTCCAAATTTTTTCTTGGCTATTGATAAACCATTTAACTATAGTAATATCCAAGGCTACCCAAATCCTTATCCCTTTGAACTGACAGAATTACTAATGCATATCCCTAGATTTGATGGAGAATGGGATAAATTAGCTTATGAGCATGTGCAGTAATTCTGGAATTTCATTATTGACTTTCAAATTTATCCAGAGGATGTATTTATGAAATTTATTTCAAGATCTTTGAGGGATAGTGCAAGAGAATGGTTTGTAAGTTTTCCAATGTAAATTATATCTTCATGGGAGGATTTGAAAGAAATATTCTTGAGATAGTATGGGGAAAAAGATGATGATCGATGATGTACATAGTCAAAACCAAGACTTCATTACAGAAACAGAATGTGGAATTTCCCCCTTAGATAACTTTTTTCACATAGTGAAATATGAAGGAGAGGATGAAATATCTATATACAATAGGATGGTAGACATCTGTATGCAATTACCTCCTCATCATAGGCCTAGAAAGCCCATATTTGTTGCACAATTTGTAAATACATGGGATCCTGAATCAATGTATTGGTCAGGGTTATCACAACTGTATGTTGTGGATGCAAAAACTAAATTTATTTATTCCATGCTTGAGATAGGATATATGGACACTGTCAACAATAAATCTAATAGTGACACCATGAATGATCAAATAATGCATCCCATGGAGGATACATACGCAAGTGAAAATTATGACAATCTACGAGAGGAAGCAGAAGACGATGATGATATGGGTGACCAATCATACATATTGGATGAGGACTACAATGATGAAGATTTTCTTGAAGATACACTTCATAAGGAGTATATTCGTGATAAAGAAAGAAAAGATGAACAAATTGCACCTTCATTTTCAGATCAATACCATGCTGGCACAATTGATGATAAGGAAAAATTCATGGGAGAAAGTTTGCATGAGGATGATGAAGATATAGAAGATATCTCTTGCATATCATATTGTGACATTGTATGTTATGAGGGATCCATTGAATATTAAAATTGTGAAGATGAAATGGTGAATGTTGATCAACAACATGATGACTATTGCATTCCTTAAAAAGATCAAGAAGAGGTCAATGAAGAAGCAAGTCCACTTGAAAAGGAACATACGGCATATTCACTTATAACTGATAATTATGAGGACTAACATGAGGATCATGACTTGCAAAAAGGGGATATTTTTAGTTCCTATGAAGATCAAGAGGTTGGAAACATGGTTTAGGATATGGAAGCAGAGACTGGTTCACTCAACAGTGAGCAAGTTTCAAATTTGTTAACTTTGGAATACCAGAAGTACACACATAAAGATGATTCGCAAGTGTTGGCTCCATCCTACATTTGTTTTGATAGTGAAAGGAACAATTCATGTGACCCCATGTGCATCTCTCAAATTGATGAAGAAATAAGTAAAGTTGATCATGAATCCATTTGTGTCCAAAAGGAGGTATGTGATTTAGATTATTTTTTCCTACATGAGGAAGATATCGGTTTACATAACATTGATGATGAATGTCCAACATTTGTTGACTCAATTATATATAAGGATGACTGTATGAATCAAAAATATGTGTCAGTGCCAACTGAGAATAAGAAAGAAATGGAGAGTGGCCCTGATTTGATTGTTTTAAAGGATATTGTTGAGATTGAATTTTCTAGTTGCCATAAGGAGTATTTAGATTTTTAGGTCCCAGTGCAATTGTAGGCACATTCAACAACATATGACAGTGAGCATGCCTATAAATGCTCTGTTGAATGTGAATACACTTTGTATGCTGAGGGTGATAAATATTTTCCATTTGATAATGAGAATGATGAAATGCTGAGTGGTGAAAGGAATATAAATCAGGCTTAATACAATGCTTTTTTGAAGGCTTTTAATGGCAATTCATGTTGCAGGATATGTGAAATGGACAATTTCAAGAAAGGTCTGGTGAGCTCAAAATAAAATAAGGTCTATGATAGAGGAAAATGCAGATTTCTCTTTTGGGTGGCCTCGGGCCATCCTTTGTGGTTTGATTTTGAACCATAGAAGGTATAGAGAATTAGGGATTGCCAGTGCATGGACAATTCCTAACAAACCTCTTTAATCATTCACTTCCATGCACAGTGATTTTTGAGGATCTGAGTTTTCCAGTACCGGGACATTCTCAGAGATTCCCTTATTAAATAAATATTTTTCCATGTACAATAGTTTAGGATCCATTTTATTCCCTCCATGTGCTCCAGTTTCATGTCCTTCACTTTTTGCCTTCATCTTCCATGGATTTCATTTTTCATATCTTTTGCTTGGTCTGCTCTACCAAAGATACCCTAGATTCTTCCAGTGATTGAACAATCACTCATCCCCAGTAGGAGCCACTGTTAGAACTAATTCTTTCCATCTGAAACCCTAAGGTTTTCTCAAAAATTTCCATAACTATTTTTTCATATACCGATTGACTTCCATTCAAATTCCCTTTCATTTGCTATATTTTTCATTCTTTCCATTTATATATGCCTTGTCCCTCTGCTGCTGCCTTAATTCTTCATTTCTATTTGTTTACAGCTTTACCGTGACCTCCCACAAAGGGGTCTATGGTATGGTGGTATTGGATAGGAGATAGCATAAAGTGCTTACCACGCTAGCGCACACGGTTAAGTCATACACCACAGTGTTTGTGGTGAATAGTTAGCAGTTCAAGGCAAACAGTCAATGGGCGAGCGAGCAAAGGGAGTTGGCGATAGCGGTTAGTGGTTACCGCTATACTGCACGCAGTTAATAACATGACTATGGTGACTATGGTAATAGTTAGTGGTTAGTGATCAGTAAGTAACAACGGTGAAGGCACCAACGAATGATAGTGTGGTAAGCGGTTAGCGGTTACCGCTATACCACACACAGTAATTTTTAATGATGATGATATGGGTGGCCAATCATACATATTGGATGAGGACTACCATGATGAAGATTTTCTTGAAGATACACTTCATAAGGAGTATATTGGTGATAAAGAAAGCAAAGATCAACAAATTGCACCTTCATTTTCAGATCAATACCATGCTGGCACAATTGATGATAAGGAAAAATTCATGGGAGAAAGTTTGCATGATGATCATGAAGATATAGAAGATATCTCCTGCATATCAGATTGTGATAGTGTATGTTATGAGGTATCCATTGAATATTCAAATTGTGAAGATGAAATGGTGAATGTTGATCAACAACATAATGACTATTGTAGTCCTTATAAAGGACAAGAAGAGGTCAATGAAGAAGCAAGTCCACTTGAAAAGGAACATATGGCATATTCACTTATAACTGATAATTATGAGGACCAACATGAGGATCATGACTTGCAAAAAGGGGATATTTTCAGTTCCTATGAAGATCAAGAGGTTGGAAACATGGTTTAGGATATGGAAGCAGAGACCGGTTCACTCAACAGTGAGCAAGTTTCAGATTTGTTAACTTTGGAATACTAGAAGTACACACATAAAGATGATTCACAAGTGTTGGCTCCAGCCTACATTTTTTTTGACAGTGAAAGGAACAATTCATGTGACCCCATGTGCATCTCTCAGATTGATGAAGAAATAAGTAAAGTTGATCATGAATCCATTTGTGTCCAAAAGGAGGTATGTGATTTAGATAATTTTTTCCTACATGAGGAAGATATTGGTTTACATAACATTGATGATGAATGTCCAACATTTGTTGACCCAATTATATATAAGGATGACTATATGAATCAAAAATGTGTGTCAGTGCCAACTAAGAATAAGAAAGAAATGGAGAGTGGCCCTGATTTGATTGTTTTAAAGGATATTGTTGAGATTGAATTTTCTAGTTGCCATAAGGAGTATTTAGATTTTCAGGTCCCAGTGCAATTGTAGGCACATTCAACAACATATGATAGTGAGCATGCCTATAAATGCTTTATTGAATGTGAATACACTTTGTATGCTGAGGGTGATAAATAATTTCCATGTGATAATGAGAATGATGAAATGCTGAGTGGTGAAAGGAATATAAATCAGGCTTAATACAATGCTTTTTGAAGGCTTTTAATGGAAATTCATGTTGTAGGATAGGTGAAATGGACAATTTCAAGAAAGGTCTGTTGAGCTCAAAACAGAATAAGGTCTATGATAGAGGAAAATGCAGATTTCTCTTTTGGGTGGCTTGGGGCCATCCTTTGTGGTTTGATTTTGAACCATAGCAAGTACAGAGGATTAGGGATTGCCAGTGCATGGACAATTCCTAACAAACCTCTTTAGTCATTCACTTCCATGCACAGTAATTTTTGAGGATCTGAGTTTGCCAGTACCTGGACATTGTCAAAGATTCCCTTATTAAATAAATATTTTTCCATGTACAATAGTTTAGGATCCTTTTTATTCCCTCCATGTGCTCCATTTTCATGTCCTTCACTTTTTTCCTTCATCTTCCATGGATTTCATTTTTCATATCTTTTGCTTGGTCTGCTCTACCAAACATACTCTAGACTCTTGCAGTGATTGAACAATCACTCGTCCCCAACAGGAGCCTTTGTTAGAACTAATTTTTTCCATCTAAAACCCTAAGGTTTTCTCACGAATTTCCATAAAAATGCATAAAAATCCTAAGGTTTTTTTCTCATTGGAACCTATTACTTTCTTATTTTTTCATATACCGATTGACTTCCATTCAAATTCCCTTTCATTTGCTATATTTTTCATTCTTTCCATTTACATATGTGTTGTGCCTTTGCCGCTACCTTAATTCTTCATTTCTATGTGTTTACTGGTTTACTGTGACCTCCCACAAAAGGGGCCTTTGGTATGGTGGTAGTGGTTAGGAGACAGCATAAAGTGCTTACCGCGCTACCACACACGGTTAAGTCATACACGGCAGTGGTTGCGGTGAATAGTTAGTGGTTGAAGGCAAACAGTAAATGGGCGAGCGAGCAAAGGGAGTTGGTAGTAGCGGTTATTGGTTACCGCTATATTGCACGCAGTTAATAACATGACTATGGTGACTATGGTAACAGTTAGTGGTTAGTGATCAGTAAGTAACAATGGTGAAGGCACCAGTGAAGCGACAGTGTGGTAAGTGGTTAGTGGTTACCGCTATACCGCACACAGTTAAAACAAAGACTACAGTGCTCGCAGTAAACTATAAGGGAAAAGCTAATGGTTACCGTAGTACCACTAAAAGTAAATGCAGAGACCATGGTAAAGTGGTGGATTGAGACAACAATGAGAAATGGTCAAACACCGCGATACCGTGGTAAGGAAAGTCAAAACCCGTGGTAAAGTAGTAAAGAGAAATAAAGAAGGCTACAGGAAGATAAAAGTAAATAAGCGGATAAAATCAAAGGCAGAAAAAGGTATAATGAGAAATTAAAGGCCCGACTATAGTTTAAAATAATAATTTTTCCGACAAGGAAATTAATAAAATATTTTATTTAACTGTGAAGAATGTAAATGACCATAACCAAAAAATGTAGGGTCATGACCCTTGATCTATAATGTATAAATATTTGTAAAAATCTAGAGGATAAAAAGAAAGAAGAGAGAAAAGCAGTAGTTAGACTGTAGGAGTTAGAATTTTCCCATGAAGGGACTGGAATGTAAATAATGACAAACTTTCTTGAAGTAGAATCAATGGAGAAAATATGTTAAATTGGTAAAATCCTTTCGGTGTTCAGTTGTTGTGATAAATAAAATTCATATTCTTTATTTTGGTTGTCTCCAACTTGGATCTTTTAATCATTTAAATCAGCATATCAAGTATATGCCTATTTTATCAAAATGCATTTTCATTTTGTGTGATTTAATTAAACTGGTGTCTGCAAGCTAGAATTAAACTCTCCTGATAAATCACAGTGGTTTTGAGTTTTTATTTTGGATAGTTAAAGAAGAACCTGATAGAGAAACATTCCAACAGTGTTTATGCAAGCCATAGAATTTTCAGACTGTCTAACAACTAGAGTTAAGCCAATAGGAGGAAACACATATCATTTTGACTCCATTGCCCATGTGGATAGAAGGCACTGATCTGCCACAATCTAGAGATACAAATCCATATCAAACAACTTATTTAAAAAAAAAAAACCTTTCAATTGTGTAGTAGGAGTAGGAGCAGTTGTAGTAATCCTATCTGTCCACTTCCCTTTGCCATTGTGGATAGATTGTTTCAACAGGAAGTACATCTTAAATCTGCAACATATAGATAGGTGCACCCAACTAGGTTTTGCAGAGTCTAAAGAGTAGAAGGTACAATTGCATTAATTGGCCTTGTTATTTGGCCAAAAGCATTGTGAGAGATTGACAACCTCTCATGGTTTAAACCAGTGTTTTTGAGAACCAAAAAAATGGCAACTCTGCTAGTGATTATTCAGGAAGATTTTTAGCCTTTCCATTTATAGAGTCAGCAAAACAATTTCACATTTTGTTTGGAGATTTTGCTAGGGGAAAACCAAAGCAATATCATAATCTATTTCATTTTCCTGCTTTTTGAAAAGTAGGTGGTGACTCTGTTTTGATTTGATTATATAATGCATAGATATTGTGGAGCAGTAATATTTTGTCTAGATGGTAGAAGAACAAGGAAGACACCGAACAAAGAAAGAACTAGAAGAAATGGAAAAACAAGTGTTATATTGGGAACAAAAAAACCTACAATTGAAACAATAAATGTTGCAAGAGGGACTTGAATTTGACAATGAAGTTAATATGTGCTATTCAGAGTAGAACACTTATACACCATAGCCATTACCTCAAATGAGTCATCTTCCATTTCATGAGACAATATCAATGGTCTACCAAAACCCATATGACCCTCCAAATTTTGTCTTGGCTATTGATAAACCATTTAACTATAGTAATATCCAAGGCTACCCAAATCCTTATCCTTGTGAGCTGATGGAATTACTAATGCATATCCCAAGATTTCATGGAGAATGGGATAAATTAGCTTATGAGCATGTGGAGCAATTCTGGAATTTCATTATCGACTTTCAAATTTATCTAGAGGATGTCATTATGAAATGTTTTTCAAGATCTTTGAGGGATAGTGCAAGAGAATGGTTTTTAAGTTTTCCCATGCAAAGTATATCTTCATGGGAGGATTTGAAATAAATATTCTTGAGCCAGTATGGGGAAAAAGATGATGATGTACATAGTCAAAACCAAGACTTCATTACAAAATCAGAATGTGGAATTTCCCCCTTAGATACCTTTTTTGACATAGTGAAATATGAAGGAGAGGATGAAATATCTCGATACAACAGGATGGTAGACATCTGTATACAATTACCTCCTCATCGTAGGCCTACAAAGCCCATATTTGTTGCACAATTTGTAATTACATGGGATCTTGAATCAATGTATTGGTCAGAGTTATCACAACTGTATGCCATGGATCCATCAAGTAAATTTATTAATTCCATGCTTGAGACAAGATATATGGATGCTGTCAACAATAAATCTAATCGTGATACCATGAATGATCAAATAATGCAGCCAATGGAGGATACATACGCAAGTGAAAATGATGACAATCTGTGAGAGGAAGAAGAAGATGATGATGATATGGGTGGCCAATCAAGCATATTGGATGAGGACTACAACGATGAAGATGTTCTTGAAGATACACTTCATAAGGAGTATATTGGTGATAAAGCAAGCCAAGATGAACAAATTGCGCCTTCATTTTTAGAGCAATACCATGCTGACACAATTGATGATAAGGAAAAATTCATGAGAGAAAGCTTGCATGAGGATGATGAAGATATAGAAGATATCTCCTGCATATCAGATTGTGACAGTGTATGTTATGAGGGATCCATTGAATATTCAAATTGTGAAGATGAAATGGTGAATGTTGATCAACAACATGATGACTACTGCAGTCCTTATAAAGATCAAGAAGAGGTCAATGAAGAAGCAACTCTACTTGAAAAGGAACATATGGCATATTCACTTATAACTGATAATTATGAGGACCAACATGAGGATCATGACTTGCAAAAAGGGGATATTTTCAGTTCCTATGAAGATCAAGAGATTGGAAACATGGTTTAGGATATGGAAGCAGAGACTGGTTCACTCAACAGTGAGCAAGTTTTAGATTTGTTAACTCTGGAATATGAGAAGTACACACATAAAGATGATTCCCAAGTTTTGGCTCCAGCCTACATTTGATTTGTATGTGATTTAGATAATTTTTTCTTGTATGAGGAAGATATTGGTTTACGTATCATTGATTTTGAATGTCCATCATTTGTTGGCTCAATTATGTATAAGGATGACTGTATGAATAAAAAATGTGTGTTAGTGCCAACTGAGAATAAGAAAGATATGGAGAGTGGCCCCGATTTGATTCTTTTAAAGGATGTTTTTGAGATTGAATTTTCTGGTTGCCATAAGGAGTGTTTAGATTTTCAGGTCCCAGTGCAGTTGCAGGCACATTTAGCAACATATGACAGTGAGCATGCCTATAAATGCTTTGTTGAATGTGAATACACTTTGTATGCTGAGGGTGATAAATATTTTCCATGTGATAATGAGAATAATGAAATGTTGAGTGGTGAAAGGAATATGAATCAGGCTGAATACAATGCTTTTTTGAAGGCTTTTAATGACAATGGATGTTGTAGGACAGGTGAAATGGACAATTTCAAGAAAGGTCTGGTGATCTCAAAAAAAAAATTCTATGATAGAGGAAAATTTAGATTTCTCTTTTGGGTGGCCTAGGGCCATCCTTTGTGGTTTGATTTTTAACCATAGCAGGTACAGAGGATTAGGGATTGCCAGTGCATGGAAAATTCCTAACAAACCTTTTTAATCATTCACTTCAATGCACAGTAATTTTTGAGGATCTGAGTTTGGTAGCACATGGACATTCTTAGAGGTTCCCTTGTGAAAAAAATATTTTTCCATGTACAATAGTATAGGATCCTTTTCATTCCCTCCATTTGCTCCATTTTCATGTCCTTCACTTTTTTCCTTCATCTGCCATGGATTTCATTTTTCATATCTTTTGCTTGGTCTTCTCTACCAATGATACCCTGGATTCTTGCAGTGATTGAACAATCACTCGTCCCCAATAGGAGCCACTGTTAAAACTAATTTTTTCCATCTAAAACCCGAAGGTTTTCTCACAAATTTCCATAAAAATCCATAAAAATCCTAGGGTATTATTCTCATTGGAACCTATTACTTTCCTATTTTTTCATATACTGATTCACTCCCATTCAAATTCCCTTTCATTCGCTATATTTTTCATTCTTTCCATTTATATATGCCTTGTGCCCCTAATGCTGCCTTAATTCTTCATTTCTATGTGTTTACTGCATTACCACGACCTCCCACAAAGGGGCCTATGGTATGGCGGTAGCCATTAGCAGATAGCAGAAAGTGCTTACCGTGCTACCGCATGTGGTTAAGTCATACACCACGGTGGCTGCAGTGAATAGTTAGCAGTTGAAGGCAAAAAATCAATGGGCAAGCGAGTAAAGGCAGTTGATGGTAGCGGTTAGTGGTTACCTCTATACCGCATGTAGTTAATAAGATGACGGTGGTGACTGTAGTAATAGTTATTAGTTAGTGATCAATCAATAATGATAGCGAAGGCACTAGCAAACTGATAGTGTGGTAAGTAGTTAGCGGTTACCGCTATACCGCACACAGTTAAAACAAAGACCGCGGTGCTCATAGTAAACTGTCAGGGAAAAGCTAATGGTTACTACGGTACCACCAATAGAAAATTTAGAGACCACAGTAAAGCGGTGGATTGAGGCAACAGTAAGAAATGGTCAAACATCGTGATACCACAAGTAGAAAAGTGAAAACCCACGGTAAAGCAATAAAGAGAAATAAAGAAGGCTACGGGAGGATAAAATTACATAAGCAGATAAAATCAAAGGTAGGAAAAGGTATAATGAGAAATTAAAGGCTCGACTATAGTTTAAAATAATAAATTTTCCAACAAGGCAATTAATTAAATATTTTATTTAACTGTGAAGAATGTAAACGACCATAACCAGAAAATGAAGCGTCGTGACCCTTGATCTCTAATGTATAAATATTTGTAAAAATCTGGAGGATAAAAAGAAAGAAGAGATAAAAGCAGTAGTTAGACTGTAGGAGTTAGAATTTTCCCATGAAGGGACTGGAATGTAAATAATGATAGACTTTCTTGAAGCAAAATCAATGGAGAAAATATGTTAAATTGGTAAAATCCTTTTGGTGTTTAGTTGTTGTGATAAATGAAACTCATATTCTTTATTTTGGTTGTCCCCAACTTGGATCTTTTAATCATTTAAATCAGCATATCAAGTATATACCTAGTTTATCAAAATGCATTCTCATTTTGTGTGATTTAATTAAACTGGTGTCTGCAAGCCAGAATTAAACTCTCTTGATAAATCACAGTGGTTTTGAGTTTTTATTTTGGATAGTTAAAGAAGAACCTGATAGAGAAACATTCCAGCACTGTTTATGCAAGGCATAGACTTAGTGAATTTTTATGCAAGCCGTAGAATTTTCAGAGTGCCTAGAAACTAGAGTTAAGCCAATAGGAAGAAACACATATCAGTTTGACTCCATTGCCGATGTGGATAGAAGGCACTGATCTGCGACAATCCAAAGATACAAATCCATATCAAACAACTTATTCAAAAAAAAAACCTTTCAATTGTGTAGTAGGAGTAGCAGTAGTTGTAGTAATCCTATCTGTCCACTTCCCTTTTCCATTGTGGATAGATTGTTTCAATAGAAAATACA